>JAOTQG010103327.1:0-13244 GCA_025631175.1 Iris virginica
TCTGCAGAGGCTGAATATAGGGCCATTGCTTCTGCTTCTTGTGAGGTTATGTGGCTGCATAGTTTGTTATTGGATTTAGGTATTGACACTCCCCTCCCTGTTGCTCTCCATTGTGATAGCACCGCTGCCATTGCCATGGCTTCTAACCCTGTTTATCATGCTCGCACTAAGCATATTGAGTTAGACTGCCATTTTGTGAGGGAGAAGGTTCAGCAAGGTTTGATAAGGCCCACTTATGTTCCTACAGAGCATCAACTTGCAGACGTGTTCACCAAGTTTCTTTCTAAGTTCTCTCTACGCACTATGCTTACCAAGTTGGGGGTTTCCAATCCTTTTTCACCCTCAACTTGTGGCGGGGGGATATTGAGAATAACAAAGAACTTGATGGTGAGGATATTTGTCATGGTTTAGCAGCTCAAGTTATGAAGGTGTCAAGGATGACAAATGATGTTGTTAAGTATTTGATGACAACAAAGAAAAGGACAAATGGTTTCAAAGTCATCTGACGAAGTCCTCTGAATATGACTAGAAGTCGTCTGATTGAAAGTCCTCCGGAGTCATCTGACTGCAAGTCATCCGATTCGACTGTTTGGACTAATGGAGGGGTCGCTTAGTAAATAAGCAATATGCCAAGGGCTTATGGCTTATGTTTTTCCTTTTTCTGTTATAGCGGTTTAGGGAGTATAAATACTTTGGTTCTCTTATTTTCTCGGTTGAACATTTTAGGGCATACATTCAAACTGCTCAAGTTTTCCATTGTAGCAGATTGGCTAAATTTGAATGTTTCGAATCACTTTTCCAGTTAATTCTTCAATCAATAAAGTTTGAGCCGATTGCCTATCACATCGATTCATCAATTACAGTGTAGTTCAATTTCAAATTCAACACGATTCCTCTTGACGCACCATCTTGTCATTGTAGTCTACGTATTGCAGAAAAGTGATTTGCAATCAGGAAGAAGATAACTTTCTGTCCCGACAATGGAATCAGTGATGGTGCTGGAATTGGACGATCTTCATGTGACGTGAGTGACTCTGAATTATCTTCCAATGAAAATGAGGGATTGTTTGAATGTTTGTCCAACCTAGGCAGCTGGAGGGAGTTGATGGAGCTGTTGGTGATAGCCATTTTATCCCTATATATGTGTTCACACATTTTAGTGTGCGGTTATGAATGAATGAATATGCGTTTGACGAGGGTACGTGAAGATGCAATGATGGTGTTGATGGCATTGGGGATGGAAGTTGTGCAGGGGGCCGGGGAGAGGGTGGTGGTGGTCGAGAGAGGATGGTGGTAGTGGTTATGGAAATGAGATGGGATTTGCATTGCTGGGGAGGAAAGTGGGGATGCTTTTTAAACAGGAAAATAAAACAGTGTTATGTATTGGCTTTAATTTATTTTCTTTCTTTAATTTTTTTTGTTACTGTTTTAGAAGAAAGTGTTGTTGGGAAAAGATAAATTGATTTCTTTTCAATAAAAAATGGTTTTTTTCTCATTAATTTTTTTGGTTTAGTTTTAATCTTTCATAAGATTTTTTTTTTAAAAAAAATCTCCATCTTTATATAATTAATAAATTTAATATAGTCATTCATTTAATTATTTTTGTAAATAATGAAGGTCAATTATGTTATATATGATTTTTAGGTTGAAAATAAGCTCTACATTATATCCACCTAGAACTGAAGTAGCCACGTACACTGGTCAATTGCGATCAAATAGGGCCAAGATTAATTTGAATCTAATATTTAAAAAAAAAAAAAAGGCATTTGACCGGATCAATATGTTAAAAGGCTATTATGAAAAAAGAGCATTAGGTTAAGGATTAAAATAAGGTATTATGCGGAATTAGGTGATTGTCAGTGGACATGTCATCAAACCGTGCGTTCATTTTTTCACTTAAGATAAATAAATAAAAACTAAAAATTATGTAAATAATATGAATATAAAATACACATAAGTTATATCATTATTATCTTCATAATTATTATGTATATTTCATATTTATATTATATAAATTATTTATAATCTTTATGTATATTTGAAAAAAAATTACACTTCTAACACCGGCGCTGCGGTGTAATTTTCATCAAGAAGCTGTCTGTCAAGTCAGTCTATATAATTCCGTTAAAGCCCACAGATTCCTGTTTGATCCGTCCATTTATAAAAAAGAATAAAACTATCTGCTCTGCTCTGCTCCGGGAAACAAAGTAACACCTGTGTGCGCCGCGCCCGCCTTAGTCTCAAGTTACTAAAACCACCACCGTGTCTTCTTCTTCTTCTTCTATATTTATTTCGCTCTTTAAATCACAAATATCGAAAACTCGAAAAACCTTCTCAACAAACAACAATCTGAAAGAGTCTTTTCTCCCAATAATTTTTTCCCTCACTTCTTGATTCGCCTTCTTTGTTCAATCGAAGCAAAAGCCGCCGGAAATGTCTGCGCTTGTGGATATTTGGACTAGCGAGTCAGCCAAGACGCGCAACAAAGCTGGTCAGACCACTGAGGCTACCCGCCAGGACAAGGTTGATGATCATGATAATGCAGACCAAGGCAGGGGCTCTTCTAAATGGTCGCTCGATACCCTATTGGCTCGTCCCATGAGTACTATAAACTCGCATGTGTTGCCATGCTCGGATGTTTCGGTTTCAATGCTAGTCAATTGCTTTAGCCCTTGAAGATCGCCGTCACAATTCGTCGCGAGTCTTAATAAAATGGTCATCGGCAAGCATGCATCTTGTAATATAATTCCCACTCCCTTTATGGTTTTAAACTTCCATCATTTGCAACTTTTCCTATATATTTATGTAACTTTTTCATCGATGAAATTCGAGTGTTTGAGATGAAATGTTTTTGAGATTATATTGCACCACGCTACCACTAATCAATTCCCACTTACAAAAACTGAAACTAAGGATTCCACATCCAAGATTCATTCAAAAGCTGCTCTGTTTTGTTGAGGAAAACCAAAGAAATAATTAATTAATGAATGAATGAAGAACTGAAAAATCTCCAAATGAGCTTATACAAGTCAGAATTTCAGCAGCTAGTTGATCGTTAATTAAGATGTCGCAGAAAGTGCTACTTTCACTTCAGATATCGAAGGACTTGCAACCCTCGCTCACTCACAAGATACTTTCTCCCCCGGACATTAGTGAGATTCTAATATATCTTCACTTGCCAATGCTGATCTCCGCTGGTCTTCAACACTTCGTGAGAGGCATCCTTTGTCTCTGTAATTATCGGGCCCTTGTAAGCAGCCATGAGGGTTACAGTGAAGATTGCCAGAGTGTGTGCGAGTAGTCGTGCTAGAAGGGGAGGTATGGAAAAGAGGCAAAAGCAGAACATCATGAGGCTTGTCATCTAATGGCAATTTTTTGGTGGTATAAGGCTTATGATGACTCCCCGATTTCTTAAAAAGCGTGCTCCTTATTTCCCCGGTGTCAAGCCTGAGCCTTTCTACTTCTCTCTTCAGCGCTTCGTTCAGATCTGAGTGGATTAGCAAGGGCATCAATGGATCATAAAACACAAATAGAGTTGGAAGTCTCGGATTCTTCTTCATAGCTTTCCTTTGCATGACATAAGAAAAATATGATTGATAAAATGTTGTGTGTATAAAATGAAGTTGCCATGGAGTTTACCATCACACAACTGAGCTTGGCGCGCCAATGTCTCCAACTGAAGTCTAAGCTCTTTGTTTTCAGCAGTCAAACCGGTAGCGTCTCTCTGAAAATGGCTCAAAAAATAACGAGTTATTCGCTGAAATACATGCAGATTAGAATGTGCATAGTACATAACATATGCAGCATGTAACTGCAACAGTTTTCTAAAGAACTCTTGGTACAATTTGGTCAACAAAATTCTCTACTCCCCTTTTGTAAATGCTCTCCAGATCTCTTTCTTGGGTATAATCTATATGTTCAAGAAATTGATGAATATATATGATCATTGTTCAAATATATGTAAATTTATCCTAAAAATACCTGGGACATTGAGAGTTGTGCAGCTAGAATCCTTGCTTCTTTCTCAACGGTATCAAGTTTTTCTTCAAGTGCAGCAATATAGCGAGCCTTCCTCTCCTTTGAGCGAGCAGCAGATTGGCGATTTGCCACAATCCTGTACTACGACAAATCAAAACTTGGATTTTCAAAGAGTACACGCTCATATGACATATACACACTAGTACTACACATTTTGGTGAAATCATTCCTTAAAGATGGAACATTTTCATCCTGATGTGAAGGGAGAATGTTATTGTTAAATTCATTATCGAACAAATTAGCTAAATTTCTCCATATGTAGAATCTCTGTAATTGGTGGTTTTGAAGGTAGAGCTAGTTAATACTCTACTTCTGATCAGGGTTTTGGACCTTCATGCATGCTGAGGCCTCAGGGCTGTTGGCTGTCACTCTGGCAGCCGCTCCTAATGGTGATCCTCCACCTTCCTCCTCCTCTAATCCTACTACACCTACTCTCTATCCTGTACCTTCCGCCCCTCAACAGAAAACCTATGCGGATGACAGAACCCTAGGCTTAACAATCCTATGTTTGCAAGAATTTGTGTTGAGGTTGATGTATCATAGAGATTACCATCTAGGGTCTGTTGGCGCCTTCAAAGGAAGAAGAGTTTTGGCAAAAGGTGGAGTATGAAGGCAATGTTTCTCACTCTTGTGGATGTGGGTTGATTGGACATGAGACATCTGACATGAGACAGCTGAGAATTAGAACAGATGCCCCATCGGTACTCTTTCTTTTTGATCGGTGTCCACCTTCTATCTTTTGCGGTACCATTATTCGTAGATCTACGATCATGTTTCGATTGATCTTTACCATTATGACCACCATCATCATTGGTAGCTTCCTTGGCTTCGTAAACAGACCGCTCAGAAATAATAATTGATGGTGGTTTACTTTTGGCTTCATTTTCTTTATGAAAACTGGCTGTGGAGGGCATAGAGGTGACTGTTGTTGGTAATCAAACTCACCAGCATAAGGAGGAAGTTAAGTCTGCGTTCCCAGTGGCAGTAACACAGGTTGTAGTGCAAGACATGGAGAACATCAACGCAGAGGCTGAGGTGCAAGAAAAAGAGAACATTTTGAATAGGGAGAATGTGGATCAAAGAGTTGATGGTGTTCTTTGTTCTGATGCAGATGCGGATTTCCTTGATACAGCAGACAGTAAAAGTGTTTCTACTTCAGATGGTAAAGTTCACAAAAACAAAGAATCATTTGTTTCTACACATACCTCTATGAATACTTTGTTGGAGAAAATTTGCCTATTAAGGAGCTCATGAAAATTCATAAGAAGCAAAAGAAGCTTGCAGATAAGGCTAGGCCGCAAGATTCTAACTTTAGGAGACTCCGAGATCTTCTTCTAAGGCTGTGCCTAGTACTGGTTACTTCCAATTCTCCAGGTATCCAATGAATCTTCTAATTTGTAGAGGAGTTGGCATTACAGACACAATTGATTATTTGAAGCTTCTTAAAAGGCAAAATAAATTAATTATGTTGGAAGTGCTCAAACCTAAACTGAATGGAAGAAAACTTGCTAAGTTTGCTAGAAAGTTGGAATTCCCTAATCATATGCATCAAAATCCAATCAATTCTCATATACAGAGTTTATGGATAATGATGTGGAGGTAGACTGTGTTGATGTCAAATCCCAATTTATCACTATCTGTGTTAGAAATATGGGGCAAGTACAATGTTGCTGTTCAATAGTTTATGCCAAGTGCACTAGGGGTGAGAGACAACTCTTTTGGGATGGATGGATTGCTTCAAAATTCCGCTACTATGCAAGCTCCCTGGTTCGTTGGTGGTAATTTCAATATTATAAGCCAAACTGCTGAGGAGTTAGGGGACACATGGTGTGATTTTGGAGGTATGGAGGATTTCAATAATTTTGATTTGCAGGCAGGGGTTTTTCATATAGGTTTCAGTGGTTCCGCGTATACATGGTGTAATAATCATTATGGTGCAGCTAGAATATGGCAGAGAATTGATAGTCTTGGTCAATGGAGCTTTTAAAAGTCTTCTTCCTAGACTAATAGTTCAACATCTGGCTAGACATTTGTCAGATCGTTCTCCACTTCTGCTTCAGTTTCTTTCTAGTTTAGAGAGGAAGGGTTCTTTTAAATTTCTGAAATTTTGTATGGAGCAGAATGGTCTTATGGATTTAATAGTCACTAGGTGGGACACTTGTGTTGAGTGGACTGCCATGTTTAGGCTACACAAGAAGTTTATTTTGGTTAAGAAAGGCTCTTCAAAATTGGAACTGGCAGGTGGTGGGTCATTTACAAAATAAAATCCATGCTAAGCAGGATGATATCATGAGCTTGGAGGTTAGTTTGAAGGAGCGATATCTGGATGTTCATAATCAACTCACACAAGCTAGAACAGACTTGACTAATTTTGTAAGGTGGGACTCGGATATGTTGCAGCAGAAAGCTACAGCAAATTGGCTAAAAGATGGGGATAAGAATTCAGCATTTTTTCATGCCTGTATCAAAGAGAGCTAGAATGAATGATATTGTTCTGGAAGAGGAAGACGGTACTGTGATATCAGATGTTCAGCATATTGGAGCTAAGAGTGTTCAACATTTTTCAGAACTATTTTCTGCTTCTACATCAAGAATTGATGAGTCTCTTTTTGCTAATGTGCCTGCTAAAGTTACAGATCAACAGCATGCAAATCTAACTATGTGTCCACATGAGCTGGAAATTTGGCAGATCATTAAAAGAATGAACCCTGATAGTGCACAAGGTATGGATGGATTGACATGATGGTTTTATCAGAGTTGCTGGAATATCATTAAACATGATGTTGTTGATATGGTTCAGGATTTCTTTCAAGGATCACATATTTTTAAAGACATTGCATCTAATATCTTGGTTCTTATTCCTGAGGTTTTCTAAACCTAAGAACCTAGGTGTCGAGACCATTTAGTTTATGCAATTTCTCTTACAAGATTCTCTCAAAGATCATGGCTCAGAGATTATCTCAAATTCTTCCTTCTATTATTTCCTTGGAGCAAGCAGGGTTTGAACAGAAAATGTAGAGGGAATGTGGTTTTTAAGTTTGATATGTCCAAGGCTTATCACAGGTTGGAATGACCCGTCTTGCTGCGAGCTATGAGATCAATGGGATTTTCTGAGCAGTAGTGTGATTTGGTTTATAGGCTCCTAAGCAACATTTGGTATACTATCGAGGTTCAAGGTCACAGTTTTGTTTTCTTTAAATCTTTCGGAGGGGCCAGGCAAGGGGATCCATTATCTCCAACTTTCTCAAAACTTACGCCAGGCTTTACTAGTGGCCTAATCCTGCCTCATTTTTCAGGGAGGAATACCCTGCGTATTTCACATCTCTTATATGCCGGTGATATGTTGGTATTCACTATTGGTGCTAAGCTATCTATTCAGGCTTTAAGAAGCATTTTTTAAATAAATATGAACAAGCCCCCATGCACAGTTAATTAATGTTGCCATGAGTTCTTTTTATGTTGCTAATGCAGTGAGTTTGAGGAGGAAGGACTGGTAGTAATAGTTTTCAATTGCCTATGAGATACTTGAGAATCCCCTTGTTCATTGGCAGGCCTAAGAGAGGTTGTTTTCAGCTGCTGGAACAAAGATAGAGGCAAGAATTGCAGTATAGAAAGCTAAGTTGCTTTCTATGGCTGGGAGGATCGTGCTTATTAATCGGTGTTGTCTAGCATACCAATGCATACTGTTGTAGTTCCAGTCCCAAAATTGTGTCCTAAAAGGATTGAAAGGTTTCTAGCTAATTTTTTGTGGAGCTCAGCTGAGGAATCAAGGCACCATTGAATAAGTTGGAGTGCTGTTTGCAAACCAGTTATGGTAGGTGGTCTTGGAATTATATCGTCTTTGGAAGTTCAGGAATCCTTGCAGGCTAAAATGACATGGCGTTATGCACAGGGTACTTATATTCTAGCTCAGTATCTTGGATCCAGTTATGGCTATATTTCTGATCAACAAATTAGAGGTTCTGGTACTCATTGTTCTCATGTGTGGAGGATAGTTTGTTCTCAAGGGGAGGTTATTAAAGAACAAAGTAGATTGGATTGTTGGTAAGGGAGACATCTCTTTCTGGGATGTAAACTGAAGTGGGCAAATTTTACAGGGACCTTTACATGAACATTCGCAGGAGGTTTTCCCTCTAATTCATAATTCAATGCAGCAACCTGTTAAGGAAGTTGTACTTGATGTTAATAAGAATGATAGATTGGTGTTTAACCCAGCTAAAGATGGCATGTTCAATTCAGCTCTATTTTGGGATTTAATATCCAAATAATCAAGGACTGTCATGGCAAGACAGGCTACTACAAATGAACCAACAAAACATTTTTTTCTTCTCATGATCAGATGTATAATATGAATAAACTGCAACATCTTCAATAATGCATCTGAAAATGAATGCAACTGCGCCAAATAGTTGATGAAGGGGGAGTACCTCTTGGCGCGCCTAGGATCAGAAACCCATAATTTAGCCAATTCATGATCATCTGTAACCCTCTTCGAACAAAAACGGCCACGGGAATGCTGCTGCACACCAACACTCACTTTCTCCTCATTCTTCCCATCGCTCTTCTCGGCCTCATCAACCTCAAATTTCTCCCCTTCCTCGCCCCTGTCTCGAACACATCCCATCATATCAATGTCAATGTACTTGGCAAACAAGTCCTCATGATCAAAGAATATTCCACTCTCCTCCATACTCGCAAATCCAATGTCGTCGCCATTGCCATTGTCGATCACTTTACCTAAAACACCCTCATGGTGGTGGTGGTGGTGTTGTGATCCCTTAAACGGAAAAGCAGCATTGTTCGGGGCAACGAAGTGGATGGTGTTAGGAGCGGTAGAGGGCGATGAAATGTTGGAAGCATTTGATGGTGACAGAGTAGGGTTAGGGTTAGAAATCGATGAATCCATGGAATAATGATGATGATAGATAAATAGTTATTTCTTACCCTAACCCTTTCTCCATGGGGATGTGTTTGTGTTTTTTTGCAGGGGAAAGATTTTCTTTTGAATTCCTTCAGTCCTTCCCCTGTTTCAAACACCAGAAAATGAGAGAAAGAAAATGAGAAATGGATATTTATACCCTTCCATTTCCCTCGCTCCTCCCTCTTTTGACCAAGTGTTGTAAATGTAGAGGCAGAATTTTAACATTGAACTTGGTGGAGCAATGGATATATGGTCGCGCTATTTTCTCTCCCTGTTTAGCATTGTAAGTACTCATTCTACAAGATCATATCTTACAGTATTGCAGGTTAATTTCCCCTCGAACAATGATTTTGGGGCGACAATTTGTGTATTTATGATTATTCGTCTACATGTCTTATATAAGGTTACCTGAAAATGTGGCAATGTAAAGCTGTAACTGAGCTGAATCGAGTCGAATTTTGACGGGTACGAGTCGAGTTTGTCATCTTTCACGAGTCGAGTTTTTACGAACTCGAGTCGGATCTGAAATTAGTGAACTAGGCATGGCGGGTGACGAGCTCATAAGATACTCGCGAGCCTTCAGAACCTTGGATTTTACGGCCTTAACTGATCTTGACGAGTCTTCAAGTGTCTTGCGCAAGAGAGGATATAAGTCAAGGTCCAATATTAATTTAGTCAATGTTAATTGAGCTTTATAAGCTACAATCATGGGCGGAGCTAGGTGGGGGCGAGCGGGGTCGGCCGCCCCCACCGTGGTGAAAATTTATTTATTAGTAGTAGTGGTCGTCGGAAATTATGGAGATTTTTCGCCCCTGTTCGTCTTCTTCGTCTTACCTATTCTTCTCCGACGAAACTCAGTTTAGTTCTTTTATTTTTATTTTTTTTGAAAATTTGGACACAAACATTGAATCTCCAAAATAAAACAGTATCGTTTTGTTCCCAATTTATGGTAGTCGTCATAAAATGAACATGGGTTGTCAAAACGAATTTTTTTTTCTCGGGGCTCTGCCCCCGAACCCCTGTAAAGTTTCGCCCCGACCTCGAAATATTTCTGGCTCCGCCTCTGGCTACAATGTGTTAGTTTGAGGCTATTCGCCGAGTCTTTCTAGATTATTCTGTTTTATGTTAATGGATTTGGATGAGCCCTTAACGAGCCGGTCCGCGAGCCAAGTTGAGTCGAGTCAGACTTGCAAAATATTATAAACATAAAATTATATTTGGCTTGGCTCATTAAAGCAACATGAGTCGAGTAAAGAAGGATATAAACGAATCGAGCCGAATCAAATTTACGAGCTAGCTAGCTCGACTCGTTTACAATCCTAAGACTATGTATGTCAGACATTTTGATTCTTGGGTATTTTGATCTACTGACAGCGTCAAACCAAGGAACTCGATCTCCCAAGGAAGGTTATTTTGAATTCGAGACTGTTTGCTTAAACGACGAGAGCCCTCTTTGAAGTGAATCAATTATCAGGATCTCTCTTCCTATACTTTTAAAATTGATTAATTTTTTCCCAAACAAATTCAGGGTCATCCAACATTTTTTGAATGCTTAATTCATCTTATATATGCTTCAATAATACTATTCTTTTCCGGGAAAATAATTAGACTTCTATAGTTCCATTCTCTAGTCGATCGAGACACTCAATTTGGACGGCAGCCATCCCAGACTACTAGAAATCCTATACAGCTTTTTTCTTAATTTCTTCTTTTTGTGTTACCGAATCTCTTAAGAGGGGGGAATTTTTACGATAAAAAGTTCCCTTAAATACTGTTAAATTCTGTTACAAAGTAAGTGCTTCATAATTTCAGATAACCCCCATTTGACAAAGAAAAAAGCAGTTGGTATACCGAGAGCCTAGGCTCTCGGTTGTGTTAGGAGCGCCCAATGCACATATATATTATAAATTATGCACATATATGTGTTATAAAATGCACATAATAATTATACCATTAATATGTGCATTGGACGTTCCTAACACAACCGAGTGCCTAGGCTCTCATCAAATTTTGCCAGAAAAAAGAGTTACTGATACAAACCTTTAGCAAGAATGAAATCTGCAAAGTGAACACACTCTCTTGAAAAACCCTCAAAAAAGGAAAAAAGAAAAATAGAAATAAAGAGAAAAACTTAAAAACACTCATTTTACGGAATTAACAAAAAATGTCGCTATCATGAATAATAAAAATGAAACGAAAGAAGTACCGATTTTGAAAACGAAGAAGAAGAAAACGAAAATGAGGTGTCACACCTAAGCATGTGAAGGGTGAGTGGTGGCGAAAAATATCTACGCGGGGCTTGAAAAGACCCCCACAAATTGATGCATTAATCCAAAATAAGCACTCCATTAGCTCAAAATCACCCTAATCAACATCTACGCGTGTATAATTGTGAATTCAAATTAGCTATCAGAGGTCCCTAATAATTGAGATAATGGAAATCTCACCAAACTCTCTCCTCCCTCCAACCGATTGCCCCAAAAAAATATCTAACTTGTCATTTTTATACACCTCTTTTCTCAATCATATGATCATTTTTCCATTGTCAGAGTAAGCACCAAGATATTTTCTTCCTCTTCTACATATCTTGATCACATTCTCCATAGTCCAGCTTGACTAAGAGAAATCTCTCTCTCTCCTCTCTAGATCTTTCTTCTTCTTCATTGATCAGTTGTGTATGGAAGTTGGAAGTGGCAATGGAGGACCAATTATCATGGTAAAAGAGACCCGATGCTATGAGCTATATTTTGGTCCCAAAATACAATTAGTAGCCAATCCCAAGTACGGACTATTCTTTATTCATTCTCTTCCCCTTATCCGTTAAGACCAATTTGATGCTTTTCTTTCTATGTTATCTATCTTGTTGGAATCCTCCCAACACTTACCTTTTTTTGCTTTAAGACCCATCTCTCTGTTTCCGTTTCCCCACTCTCACACTGTGAGATCGACCATCTAATTTTAAGTCATGAACCCATTTTAACTGCGTCCAAATTCCCTCCCCCCACACACACACACATTGATTTGCAGAATTTGTCATGGTGAGATACCACTTACCACGACTCCTACTCAACAACGATATGATGACCCCGCGTAGTCCGGTTAACGGGAGCACGACAAGTGGCAGCGGCAGCGTGGGGGAAGACAGTTTCGATAGCAACATGGTCATAATCCTAGCAGCTTTGCTCTGCGCATTGATATGTGCACTTGGGCTGAACTCGATCGTACGTTGCGCTTTACGGTGCAGCGAAAGATTGGCAATCGAGACCTCAAACGAAGCGGTTGCACGATTGGCGTCGAAAGGGTTGAAGGAGGAAACGCTGACTCGGATACCGGTGGTCGTTTATAAATCAAAGGAAGCGAAAATTCCGGTTACGGATTGTACGATATGCTTGGGGGAGTTTAAGGAAGGGGAGAAGGTAAGGATATTGCCAAAGTGTAACCATGGGTTTCATGTCAAGTGTATAGACAAATGGTTAGCGTCGCATGCATCTTGTCCAATATGTAGACAATTACTATTTGATCCACATGATCATGTTATAGTGTAGGTTTGTAATTATGAAGCGATTGTGTACTTATAAATTATATGTAGTAGTGAGGTTTTATTTAGTAATGAGGTTTAATTTTCTTTCCATTTGATGGATAGTTTTTTAATTTGATTTTTGAATTTTTCTAATGATTAAAATAAAAAGTTGGAGAGAGATAAATAAGAAAATTTGTGGGATCGATAAGAGAGAAAAATTAAAAATCAAAAAATTTGGGTGAAAAATATTCGGGAGAACACACCCTTAATTTTTTTTTTTAGGATATGAATTGTGGAAAGAGAGATTTTCTTGTATCAGTATCACCGTCACTTTCTTTCACGAGGGATGATTACTGGAGTTGTAGGCCAGGACGACAGGTTGGGGGCAGGTCCAAGGATTTGGAGGGAGGAACATTATTTTTGGGCGTTGGGAGTTAATGCCAAATCCTAAAAATATCTTGGACAGGGATATGCTAGTACTACTAGCACTGTGACCAGGGTGGAATTAGGAGAAGGTGTGACCAGGGATTCGGAGGGTTTATTTGTTTATTGGGCCAACTTCATAAATAGTCCATCAAACTTTGTAATTTTTGTAATTAGTCACTCTACTTTGGACTTAACCAATTTTGATCTAAGTTTAAAAAAAATGGACGATTTTGATCCCTGCCATCAATTGACCGTCAATTGAGCTGTTAAGTGTCATGTGCCTTGCACGTGACCATTTAAATGAGGGCAAAAGGGTAACTATACCATGTAGTGCAATAA
>JAOTQG010103338.1:0-13244 GCA_025631175.1 Iris virginica
AGATTCGGCTCCGCCCCGCCCCGGACATATTCATAAAACTTACTATTTTTTTTCAAAAGTTGAATTTTAAAATTATTTTTTTAAATTTTAATTATATTTCTATATCAATTTAAGCACTTAAAGTCTAAAAAAATTATACATTGAAAACACTTAACCCCTCCATGGTTTGAATCTGTGACCTATTAGAAACATATAAGAACACTTATCACTACACTACACTTCATTGTTATGTCTAGTTTTCAATGTATATTATATATATTTAAAAAATAATTATACATAACACTAGTCGGGGCGGGGCGGGGTGAAAGCTAAACCCGAACCCGATCGGGTCTTTGAAAAATATGAGAAAATCGAATTTTTCGGGACGGGGCATCATCGAATTCGGATCGGGTTCCGAAAAATTGCCATCCCTACAAGGAAGTGTACATTTTTTATAAACTTTTTATTTTTGATTTTTTATATCAAAAGTATGTCACTTTCAGTATCATATTTCTTAAATTCGATCTCATCTATTAATTTTTTTTTTAATTTTTAATTTTAATATTCATTAAAATTATATCACGATAAATGATACACCGTTTTGACATTGATTTCTTTCTTCCACCCACCATGTACATTCGTGTAATTTATCGCTCCATGGATGATTGGTTCCCTTCATCTTTCTCGGTTTCCAAAGGCGCCAAATTGGATATTTTGCCTTGAATATAGCTTTTAATAATCTCAAATGTCCTTATAACAATTTTTAGCAATTAAACAATTAGAGAATTTTTTTTACTCCTTTCTAATGTTTGAAAGTCAAATTTTAAGTTTTATACTTTTAACATTTCATATGTTTACAAAAAAAAGCACTCTAAAATTGTAATCATTTTTTCTAAAATATGGGATATAAGTTCTATAACAATCAAATACTGAATATGAAAGAAAACTTTTAGCAAAAAATTTTAATTCTTAAATATGGGATAGAAACAATCAAATTGTGAATATGAAATAAATAAATTGAGAAAGAAATAAATATTTATAAATGTTTTTTTTTAAAAAATAAACTCTTATATTAATCACCTAAAACTGGGATGATATTTTCCTCACCTGTTACGGCTTTTGTTTCAACGTGGTTCGCATATTAATCACCTAAAACTTGAAAAATCAGTATTTTTTTTTTTTACCCCACTCTCCAGATTCTTTGTCATCCTCGCCTATACTCGACCCAGTTCCCATTTCATCAATACACAAATTCTTAATCCAACAAAAGGGTTTCTAAATTTACATTCTTCTTCCCAAACCCATGTCGCAATTTCCTCTCTTTCCCCCTCTTACATAAATTTCCCCTCACTTTCTCTTTCCCAGTACTGGAAGCAATCCGACCCGACCCGTGTAGGCTGCCATGGCAGCTGCTCTAAGGTCAAAGTCGACCAGAGCTACAGCTTCTTCATCAGCCACCCAGTTCCGATACTTCATACTTAGCCATATGCACGCTGGCCGTATTCCCAATTTTCCGACCAGTCCCCCCAAACTTGAGGAGTATTTCAATAACACCCCTCCTCCGTACCATCTCTCTTCTTCATTCAACAAGCCCTTCTCTCTTTCCGGCGATTTTATCGATAAGGGTAATGGCTTCTCTCTTAATCGCAAGTTCTTGCAAGGGTTTAGTAAGAGCAAGAGAAAAATTAGTAATAATATATCTAGTTCTTATGGTGACCCACCTGAGGTTTGGCAACCTCCCGGAGATGGGATTGTGCTCCGGCCTGGTCTTAAAGTGGTTCCGTCGCGCGGTGGAGAGGATCCTAGTACCGGTTCGGGTGGCGGGTCCGGACCCAATTCGAAAGATGGGAGTTGGGGTGGTTCCAATTTGGGCCATGATTTTCCTACTCCCAAAGAGATTTGTAAAGGGCTTGATAAGTTTGTCATTGGTCAGGAGAGAGCCAAAAAGGTTGTCTTTTTATACATTTTCTTTTAGTTGGATCGGTTATTTTGCCTGCTTTGATTTTCATTACTACGGAGATTGTATGTATGAAGCTTGAGAAATTGTTTGACTGTCCAGAAGTAGAAATCTCAACTTTGATTGATAATGACTCAAATTTGATATGACCAATCACTTTCTGGACGTTGGTCTAAGGTCAATTTGGGATGATATATGTCAGCTAACGTTGCTTATGAAGCTGATAAACTGTAATTAAATGTGAATCCATGTTAGTAACGAATTGGTTGTTGGGGTTGGATTCCATTTCCCCTTCTTAGTATTGTTGCTGGTTCGAGGCCCCTCCGAGCTTGGCAACATTGGTTATTGTTTATGGTCATCATGGAAAATTTGAAGTTCACTTCATGGGTTTTATGCCGTTGACATTTTGGTAAAGGGTCCAGGGGTGTATATATTATTCTATTAGACACCGGACTGAAGATATAGTAGTTGTTCGAATGTTAGTTTGTTGCTGTAATTTGAGCCACAATTGTCCCACTCCCATGGAGATTACGAATGGGCTTGATAAGTGTTTCATCCATCAAGAGAGAGTCAAGAGGTTATCATTTTTGGAAATTCTTGTCTTTGTGTTATCTTTTGGTTGCCTGTGTTGATCTCAAACATGTCTCCTCTTTATTTGTATGCATGAAGCTGGAGTAAAGCATGGTATGTTCCAAGAAAGAAAAACCCAACTTTGACCACCGACTCGTGTCAGGATATGATTGATGATATGATAGATTACTGGTTAGGTAGGACCAATCTATTTTAAAGAGATGAGTTGATATTTGACTTTACGATGATCATTTTGGCCTATCTGTCGATGCTAGAAAAGAATAGGCTATTTAGGGCACCTTTTGCTGTTTCTTCTTGGTGTATTTGTTCATGCGAGGTCTCCTTGAATTAGGCTATCTTTGGTATTTTTTATTTTATTTTATGGTCGGAATTTGAATGCAATTTGATGGAAACAAAGCAACTGTCATTCCAGCTGAAGGGCATATGTGCATTTGGCATACAACTGAATTCGAAATGTTTGATTTTTTTTCAGTTTATTTTCTCCTTTTAAAGAAATTTTTAAATAAAGACTGTATTTGTAAATACTTTCTGTTGCGCTTATTCACGTGTGTTTAAACATCAAAAACTTGGTCTTTGCCCCAATTGAACTTTTTACAGGATTTTTAATAAATGTATTTACTGATTTCAGGTACTCTCTGTAGCAGTTTATAATCATTACAAGAGGATCTCTATTGACAGTTCACAGAAGTATGTAGCTCTATTCCCTGACTGACTGCATATCTTCTTATGTCAATAAATATGTCTTATGTAAGATTCTAAGTCCGTAGTCAATGAAATTTCAAGTAGTTCAAGTTGCCTGTTAGTTGCGAAATGTGCTAGTCTCACAGAAAAGCCTAAGTATGTGCGAATTCTCCTTTTAATGTTTCTATTAGGAATTTAATTGGTGATAATTGTTTCTGATATATATTACTACAACTTGGAAAGTTAGGCCTGCTGGAAGTTCGGGAAATGACAGCACAGATGCCATGGAGAATGATGCAGTGGAACTTGAGAAAAGTAACATTTTAGTAATGGGGCCGACAGGTTCAGGTAATGTACTTCTTACATTTGCTCTAGAAATTTGTGGAGTTCTGTACTTCCATATGTGCACCCTCTGCACCGTTGCATGGGAAAGATTCTGTACCAAAATTGCATTTATATTGGTCCACCATTCCTACGTTTATACTGGTCCGTGCAGCCTTTCGGTTCATACTCAGTTTGGTGAAGTTGTCTTTTGTCCGTGCTTCAAGATCGACCTTGTTTCCATAACTTTATTGTTATGATTTTTCTTCAATAACAGGGAAGACGTTACTTGCAAAAACCTTGGCCCGTTTGGTGAATGTTCCGTTTGTAATTGCAGATGCAACTACACTTACTCAGGTAAAAGGTTGATTTGTTTTTGCAAGAAAGGAGTGTTTTCCCCCTATTTTTGTTACATTCTTATGATTATATAGTTAGTAACTTATTTCAGGCTATCTAGTTATTGATGAAAAGTGAGTAGTTCTCTGTCTGTCTTAACATTAGAGTCTGCAGTTCCATTTTAGGACGTCCCCTTTTTCTTTTTAGCAAGTTTTGTTAAACCAATTGTCAGTGGTACCCTTTTAAGATGTGGGATTAAGCAAGATATGGGTTCACTAATTTGCGACCGTTAGAAGAAAAAAAATATCAAGGTATTAATGGAAATGATTTTAGAGTCAAATACTTTCTTTCTTAGAACCCGGATAAGGGCAATAGGGAACTCTGAATATGGCACAGAGTGCAGATATAGATAATTATAACCCAGCAAATGAAAATTTTAGATGAAAAAGTTGATGATCAATAGACATGCATAATGCTTTCATATCTTGTCATCTCAAGTTTGTTTGTGAGGCTAATACTTTTAGCTGAGGTTCAGTCGAAAATTTGGTGCTCTGGTTGTTTGCCCATGACACTGTTTTGTAATTTGCAGGCAGGATATGTTGGCGAAGATGTGGAATCCATTCTATACAAGCTTCTCACTGTAAATTCTCCTTTACTTACTCATTTAATTGGCACAGAGTTTTCATATGTACTATTTTTACTCTTGGTTATAGCTTCTCATTCGAAATTGGTTATTGACTGTTCACGTCCATGTAACTTAAAGAACTGTCCAACTGCTGAGAGGTCGTTTAGAGTATAATCATAAGTGCATTGACCCTATTTTACAAGAAACATCTTCGAGCTGAAAGTATCCTAGGCTCCTTTTAATATCTCATCTATTTCCGAAAGTAGTGCTTCACGTTTCAATTGACGGTTTCTTGGATTTTCATTCTTCGCAACTTCAGAACTCGAGGTTGAGTTTTCTTAAATGTTGCGGAGAATGATGTGGGACACAACCACAAGCATAAGAGTATTGTAGTTATGTTATTATTATGTTGTATCTAGTTATTACTTAGGAAGATATTGTGTTAAGTTATTATTGTTCAAGTAGGAATAGTATTGACAACGAGGCGTTGTCTAGTGGTAAGACGCCTCCCCTGTTTTCAATAGGTCATGGGTTCGACTCATGATGGGGGTATGTGGAGAACCACTAACAATCCTCTTTAATGAAGAAGAAAAAAAAAGTAGGAATAGTATTAGAATCCCTAGATCAGATTAGTTTTAGTATTAGAGTTATTTAATAGTTATGTGTCTTTTCTTATTTGCTAGCATAGACTATTATTAAGTAATGTAAGTCATTCTAATTAGTTTTGAGTTATGAGAAAATAAGTTATGTGTTTCTACGGATCCCTTGCGAGGCTAGGTTCTCTCCTATTCTTTCTCTAACTTTTATAACTCTTTACCACCAAGTTCCACATCAAGGGGTGAATCACTAGTGGGTTGATTTCCTCACTATCAGTATTTCGAAGGAAGACGACCGCCGCCGAATGAGTAAGGCAGGCAGATTCGCGTGGTATAAGGAGATTTGGATCAGCAGAGCTGATAGTTTGAAGGAGATTCTGACCAAAAGTGAGCATATTAGGGCGTTTCTCATATGTATATATATACTCACATACATTTATATATAACTTTGAGCTAGAATCAAACAATGAAATCAACCAAGAGCTATTGAATCTTCCAGTGATAAAACAAAAATGGGAGTTGCATAGAGAGGATGTACAATTGGGAGGAGAGAAATCTTGTACTGTAATTGACTAACGCTAACCAACTCGCAAGTGGAATTTAATGTTCCGCCATCTCTAACTGCCTAACAACCATTACAAGTAAGAGACATAATACCCCTTATTTGAAGTAGCTATTTACACCCAGCTAACTAACTAACAAAAATAACTGCCTCTTTATGGATCAACTCCAACCATCTTTGCAAGGTTTTTTGTGGTGTTCAAGAATTTCTTAACATGACTCTTCAGTTGCTTCACAACATCATTGTCGGGTGACATTTTGGCATGAGAGGTAAGGGAATTATGGCCCGAATCATATACAGACACACATACACCAATAAAATAAAATAAAAGCCAGGATCTATACAAGAGATAGTTGCTTCTTAATCCTACTACACTTTCTCAATAACTGTTGCAAATAAAACATTATAAAACGATGTGCAAAACAAGTACTCCCTCCATCCCAAAATAAGTGACCCTATTGACTTGCACTTAGTTTTAGGAAGATGCTAAGACTTTAAAAAAGAGTGGATGTGAACAGATTGAGTGTGGGTCCATACATTATTTGATGTTCAGTTGAGGAAAGTTTCCTTAGGGACACGTATTTTGGAACATCCACAAAAGGAATAGAGGACACTTAATTTGGAACGGAGGGAGTATGAATTAACTCGTGTATTATATGACAATGGCCAGTAAGACTCCATGCACCTTCACTATAGCTTCACAATGCCTTGATTAAATGTGGAATAGAAATAGGAGGTGTTGACACACAACTATCTTAGAAACGTCTCCTTTGTCTAGGGCTACCGTACCGCTGCAGGGGTCATATTTATAAAATTCTTTGCTGGGTATAAGTTCTGAGCTGCACAGAAGGCATGGTGAGGCATAATGGTCTGGGCACTTTCGTGGAGAGAGGTCAGTGAAATAAAGGGGCAGGGTGACAAGGTCAGATACGTGGCGTCAGTGTCATTACTCTGTCCCTATCATCAAATGATAGTGGATCATTGGGCTTTAGTTTTATGGGATTACTATCTAAACATGGGTCAAACACGTAGGTTGATCATAGCTGGTGACTGATCTAAGCTAGTCACCAAAACGTCATACGTGGATGAAAGTCTTTGCTGATACCAAAATTTGTTTGGGGGTTCCTACTCACAGGCAAAGCTCTTAATATATTATACATAATATTCACGTTTTACATTTGAAATGTGGGATGATTATTTATAGAAAGAGTTAGGAATGAATATTGAAAAAAAAAGAGAATGAAATTTCGTTGCTTCTTGAGGTGTTGATGCATAATAACTGTTTGAAGCCAGTAACAAGAAATCCTGTGATTGAGTTGGTTATTTTTCTCAAAAGCCCTAAACTTGAACCAACTGCTCTTAAAAGTGCACCAGGGTTCAATGTTCTTTTTTGTTTTTTTTTTTTTGGGCCCCAAGGGGGAATGGGAAGGGATAACCAGGGTTCAATGTTCATTGTAGTTGTGGCCATATGTTACCTTCTTACTTATAAGTCCGTACTCTATATTTCTTGCTAAAACTTACATTGTCTTAATATTTTTTATGTTGTTGCTTAACACTGCTATTCAATCCAAGTGTACCTTCAACAATCGTTCGTCTTAATTGTACACTACCTTTACTTTTCTCTGCTCTTAGTTGATTACTGATCAGGGTGGATGTATAGGGAAGACAGAAGATTATGAATCCCCCCCCCCCTCAAGAACCAAAAATGAAAACTAAAAACAAACTGTTATATTTCTTATTTTTCACTGGCTTGCCTCAACTTTAGTTGCTAATGAATAACCTCTTTCGAATACTTCCCTTGTCCTTTTAATCTTCCAGTGATCTAAGTGGTTAATAATCATTTTAATGGTGATAAATCATATCCTTGCAATGTTTACAATCATTCATTCCACTTTCCCTATCTACTGGAAGTGGAACCCCATGCTCCTTTCCCTAAGACAAGAAAATAGAAAGTCGTCGTCCCATTAATCTGTGCACCTTTCTTCATGAGAAGAAATTTGCACGCGTGAAAGTTGGAGCCAGTTTTACCCCTAAAATGTGTCTAAAGGAAATAATAGCTTGGTTCTGCACTTTTATGCATCGGTATAGCACTGAACCAGTTAACCACTCTGTTGTCTACTTGCCTTTACCAATCACTTTCATAACTCTTCTGTACTGGATTAGAATCGGCAAAGAAGCTACCCCCTTTTTTGCTACAGTTCTGATGATGGCCCTTTTTGTTTCAGGTTGCTGACTATAATGTAGCAGCTGCTCAGCAGGGCATTGTGTATATAGATGAAGTCGACAAGATTACAAAAAAGGTGTCTTAACATAGTTCAGACTTCAGACCTCCTCAAAACATATTTTTCTTTATTTTCCTACTCTGTTTTTGAAATCTCTCTCTTTCTATGCAGGCTGAGAGCCTAAACATCAGTAGAGACGTCTCTGGGGAAGGTGTACAGCAGGCATTGCTGAAAATGCTGGAAGGGACAGTAAGTGCTTCTTTTCTAAAGTTTATTTATCTTTTCATCTGCTTGAATCTTATGTAAATAAAGAAAAGCCTCGACCGAGTGTAAGTAGATAGTTTCTGGTAGTCGTAATGAAGCAGAACCAAGTCAAGATGGCTTTTGTAGTGCCTAGCTGGCCTATATGTAGCATATGGCTTTCGATTTCTGATCCCTTGTAACATGATCAATCAGTTTTCGAACTGTCTATTATGTATTATACTTGTTATGCAGTACGAAAAATATTATTTGATCGATGAACCCTTTATGCTCCAGGTTGTCAATGTGCCAGAGAAGGGTGCCCGAAAGCATCCTAGGGGGGACAACATTCAGGTATGCTTTAGCTCTTTTATAGTTCAAATCTGAATTATTTGCTGCTTCAAAGAAAATTATAGACTCGGGTGTGAGCAGAGTTATTAAAAGTGAAGGGCGCACTGAAGTGCGAAAGACCTCTGGAGCCTTAGGCGCAAGATAAGGTGCGGCTTCACACAAGTGAGGCGGACATTTTTTAAATATTTGAAATTCCGTCACAAAGTACCTATTTTAGAATATTTGGAGGGTGTTATGGTCATAAAAGGGCCTTTTTCAAATTAGGACATACTTCATTGACCATTTACTGAAGATTGCTTGCAACCTTGAACAGTATGTACACTGGAAACAAACCTTTCTGAAGGGGCAGTATTCTTTCCAGAGGCGCGCCTCAAGCAGAGTGAGGCACAAGAGTGGGCTTCATGTGACCCTCGTGGCCTAGGCTTGCCTCAGACACACTTCTAACAACTGTGGCTATGACTGTATAAGTACTACACACCACTTTTGGCGTATGAAATCCATCACCTCTATGTTTTACAACATACCTCATAGATAATGATATTCCATCCATTTTTAGTCTTTGGAGTTAGAAACAAACTTGATGTATCGTTTTTCAACCCACAAAAAATGCAATTAGTATTTTGGTATGCCAGGCCCAAAGCAAAGCTCCTATGAAAGTTCTCTTGGAACCCTTTCTTTCAGCTGTTTATGTTTATCCTCATTTAAGTTAACTCAGCAGGAAGACATGAACTGCTAGAGACAGTAGGACACCATCCTCTAGGTGTCCAACTTAGAAAAATATATCTGCTCATTTTTCCTATGGTATAAACAATGAACGAATGTTCAATCATAATAAAGGTACAATAGGTGTAACGCCTGTGCCCAATAGTGTGGTTGCTAGATTAGCCCGCACACTGGCTTGCCAAGTATCCGGCCGACCCAAAAGTCCGTTGGTGTTTAGTTGCAGTAGGTGATCACTCAAATCCTTGTGTCTCATCAATGCCGAACTCAACAATCACCATGATCTTAGGCTTGGCCTCAGGCAATGTAGGAGCTGAGAGGTGGCTCCCACCGCATTTCCCGAGGTGTTGCACTTTGTCCCCACATATTAGGCTGTGATTTCACTTTGATACCATTTGTGAAAACCCAACCCGGAACCTCATTCTGCTGCATAGCATGCCCACTAGCCCACCGAACACCTTGGTGAATTAGGCCCTCGTGTTTTGTGTCACTTGAAAAGGTGTACAAGAAAATCACCTTGGGTAATTTATAAGTAAATTACAAGAATTATTTTAGGTAATTAAACCCTTGCATTTAAGATAATGTCTTCTTATGGTGTACTGGGTTTACTTTTCCATGTCTCACAAAATATGTTCAGTTGACCTGATCTTCTCAAGATTACTGAACACCGGAAAATGCTATCTGTAAACTAAACAAGCAGAGCCTTGTTTGGACTTGATACTTTGATGTTCTTACGGCATTTCTTAAAATTGTAATTCATCATTGGGAAACTTATTTTAGATTATATTTCGCAGATTGATACAAAAGATATTCTCTTTATTTGTGGAGGTGCCTTCATAGACCTTGAGAAAACTATCTCAGAAAGGTTTAGCACGACATTTTGTTATACCCTACCCAATATTACCTCCCTGAACTGCTCTGCAATTTGAGTTAAATTGGTGGTTTTCAACATCTTTTTCAGGCGTCAGGACTCTTCTATTGGCTTTGGTGCACCTGTTCGTGCAAACATGAGAGCCGGCGGTGTTACGAGTGCTGCTGTGACATCGTCATTATTAGAGACAGTAAGCTCACTCCTTTCACCTAGTATGAATAACTGCATGTTTCCTGTGTTTGAACATATACCTGCACACAAATGATGCAGACCATATACCTTCATGGTTGTATGAAGCTTTTGCATTTTGGTTTACACTTTAGTGAGCAAGCAATTAAAAAATAACTAGAGTTGAGCTCGGAGCCCGAGCCAAGGTTACCTTCTTAAGTTTTAAAACCTTATTAATTTTGAAAACATAATAGATTTTTGTGCAGAAATAAACCAAAAATATTATGTTCAGTAGATTTTCTGTTACAGTTTCCACTTTCCATAAACATACAGTACTTTTAAATGTCAGAACAACCCTTTCCTTTGTGGCCTTTACAACGACCTTCTTGTTGAATAGATCGTGAATTGCCGCTTTTGAGAATGTGAAAATTATTGGTGTCATGCCCGGTGAATTAATGATAAGTGCAATAACTGTCATGTTGATCAACTCGTTAATTTGCTTAAGCCCATTCTATATTTTTTATTAAGCTTTAAGTAACTATGCTTAATTGACTAAAAACTTTTTTTTTTTTAAAGGGTCCCAATTGGGCATCCTTTTTCTAGTAAAAGTTACCAAATTCACCTTTATCATCCCTCATGCTTTATTGTCCACTTGCAGTGTTACTTATATAGTTATATGGTACCACTAAGGGTGATTATGCACATGTCCTGCTAATATTGCTTTTGGCAATTTTTGTGTGTGAATAAGTTGGTACTTCATGAGTTCATTCATAAGAATTTATATAAACAACTGGGTGGACATACCTTAATTCAAGTTCGGGGTGTTCGAACAAACCAAATAAATTAGGTCAAGCTTGGTCATTTGCTTGGTAAATGAGTGTGGGCTGAGTTTTTGTTTAGTTCCTTTGGAGCCTTATGTATTCCTTTGGTCCCTCTAAGAATGATATATATATATAATATATATGTATATATATATATATATTCATTGTATGACTACTGTTTGGCAGGTTGAAAGTAGCGATCTTATTGCGTATGGTCTGATACCCGAATTTGTCGGACGATTTCCAATCCTTGTTAGTTTGTCAGCTCTTACGGAGGACCAACTTGTTCAAGTAACTCCCTCTCTCTCTCTCTGTCTCTGTCTCTGTCTCTCTCTCTCTCTCTCTCTGTCTCTCTGTCTCTGTCTGTCTGTCTCTTTCTCTCTCTCTCTCACAAACACACACACACACGCTTGCGCACCATTTAATCCTTCTTGCTTATTAGTCCGTTGGAGTCAAACATCCATCACTTTCCAATATATTGATTAGATTAATTGTTAATGTTAGGTTTTAAGATAGCTTCTTCTTACCACTGGTAATGTCTTGCAGGTGCTAACAGAGCCAAAGAATGCTCTAGGGAAGCAGTACAAAAAGATGTTTCAAATGAATGGCGTAAGTAGTTCCTTCGAGCATGGTCTTTTTAGTTAGCTACGCTCCTTTTGAAGACTTGTTTGGTATGCATGATATTAGCGATCCCATCTTTGCATATGTACCAAGCATGTGATCAGTCAGTACGTTGGGACATTTTTGGGGATTTGCTATCATTTGCACTTATCTGTCTCCATCTGCTAATTTGAGCCACTTTTTCTGTAGGTGTAAAACTTAATCAGTCAATTTTTGACGTAGTAAATTGAGACGAAAACTGAAAGTAGTAGGACAGTAGCACTTGTATGTAGGGAGAAAATATAACTCAAAAGGCCAATTGGGGATCAAAGTAGTATAATTTGAGGCATGCACATCATGACTTCTGAATTTTCTCAGGTTAAGCTGCATTTCACGGAAAGTGCTTTGAGACAAATCGCTAAGAAAGCTATAACTAAGAATACTGGTGCTAGAGGATTGCGGGCCCTATTGGAGAATATATTGATGGATGCCATGTATGAGGTATCTGATTTCTTATACTTGCATTCTTATGTAATGAGCTGTAAAGAATGCCAGAATTGTAACTATGTGTAGCCAGCCATCTCTCTCCATAATTTGCTTGCAGTAATATATTAATACATCTTTTGCAGATACCTGACGAGAGAGTGGGTGACGATATAATAGATGCAGTTATAGTGGATGAGGGGGCTGTTGGAGTCGAGGGACGTGGTACTGGGGCAAAAATCCTATATGGCAAAGGTGCCCTGGATCGTTATCTTTCAGGGCTTCAAATAAAAGATTTCGAGGTAAGAGTTTTTAGAGCTGTCTACTTTTTACTTTTTTTGTTGTAATATTGAAGTCCTCAAGTAAATATCATGTGATCAAATCATGTGAAGTGCTTCATGGTTTTCATGCTATGTTGCAGACTAGTGTGGAAGGGTCAGATGGAGAACCTGAGACCGAAGCAGAGCTTCCTTCCATTGTAGCTTTATAATTGTATCCACAGTTTTATTGATGGTCCCCCTCTGTACAGTGTATAAGGTTTTACGCGATAATATTGATTTAATAATTCAATGTGTTTTACCTAATATATTTGTCTTTTCATTCTTTGATCCCCCACGGCATCTCGGGATCTGGAAGACTGGAACCCATGGTCCGTGTGCTCCGTGGCTCCCGTGCTCGCGAATGATCGCCATGTGTCCACCTAGGCTGAAATCATTGCTCGGATGCTTGCCATTATCGTCAGGGTATGACCTACCAGTAGGGAGCTAATCATCCTAGCTGTCCGATCGCCACGGAGCATGGGAGTACCAGAATCAGCAAAAAAAAATGTAAAATCGAATCAACCGAACCAATCGACGAAACCGAACGAAAAAAAAACTGAATCAATGTATTGGTTTGGTTTCGGTTTCTAGAACTATAAAAACTGAAAATATTGGTTTGGTTGCGGTTTAGTCGTGATATTATATTTTTCAAATCGAACCGAACCGAGATAATATTATTACTATATATTTAATTTTTTTACTTAGTTAATTATTTATATACATTTATATTATCAATGCATTTATATTTTATAATATTGAGTATTGTATTTATATAAATTTTCACTCTTTTCCTTTTACTT
>JAOTQG010103349.1:0-23843 GCA_025631175.1 Iris virginica
AAGACATTGTAACAAAGAATGTACATCTGTGAAGATCTCCATGAAGACCTGTTCTGAAAATAAATAGCCAACCAACTACAACTGCGCATAAACGTGAAGACTGATATGCTCATTGCATACATATCAACTTAGGAGATTCAAGCAGCATTTAAAAAGATAAAAAAGCATAGATTGGGGAATCATATCAATGTCAAAGATTGATTAATCAATGAAGTCACAATTCTTGTGCACGAGAATTCATAAGACTACAACTGTTGTACTAGTTATTTCATCCATGACATCTGTAGAGAAAACTCAATGACTAAAGTATTAAAACGTCAAGATAAAAGACTATTTTCAAACACATTAAGACAACATGACCTGATCAAAGAAGACCTCCCCATCTAAGAAGAATCAATTCATGAACGTTCCCAGAATGCAGTACTAATCATACATATACTTGCTAATCATCATTTTATGATTTTCCATCGGAGCTATGAAGACAACGGGAATATTGACTAATCGCTAAACTATGAACAGCCAGTCATGTGATAATCGAGACATATAATTCATGGCTAAAAGGTGTTACATACGGTTAATGTTCTTTAGCGAGGATATCCTCATGCATACGATGAAGCTGCAAACCCTGCATCATTGAAGAGTGATTATCAGAGTTAATAGCCAACCAGGATAGAATCATGGACGTGTTCCATCAGATTCCCACGAAGACGTTGCAAGAAAATTTAAAGGAATGTCACGTAGGTCTAGTCAAACTCCAAACGGCAATATTCTACTGGTCAAAATGCCATGAATACGAGTTAAACTCCAAACGACATAATTCCATTGGTCGCGGACAAAAAGTTATGCCACTTGGACCAATCAAGGGGACAAGCATCAACAGAGAATTTGGAATCTTTTGACTCCCAATGGCTCTGTACCTCAAAAGTCTACAAATACCAGTCATTGTGGAGACCAAAACTTAAGATTTGTAAGCAAAATATTTAGCTCATGTACATAGATCAAACGACGTCCAACCCAACAATCTGCACAAGAACTTAATTCTCAAATCTTCATACACTTCAAGACACATTCGAAGACTTTAATCAATAACCATAATCAAGTGTATTAGCTTCAAACATTGTACTAGATTAGATCATATATCTGCTTATCAAGAATCACATATAAAGAAGTAAAACTCATCCAAGTAGTTTAGAGATTTTTTCCCTTTTTGGATAAGGCCACGATTTAGATTGAATTCAACTCATGGAAGAGAGTTAGGCGGGTTACCTTCATAGTTGAGATTGAGGTCGGTTGTGGGGAGTGCTCAAGTGATGTTGACCATTGAGCTTTACAAGTGGCATCTTGTGTTGTATAATTGAGCTATTGAGCTCCTGGAATTAGTGAGTCCGACTGGTGCAGAATGTTGTTATGTCAAGTTCTCGTCATTACAAAGTTGCACAATTTCCATAGGTGTGAAAGAGATAAACAAATAAAAGGCTCCGTGTGTTCAAGTGAAGAACAACTGTGGGTGGATATACCAGTGTTGATTGAACCATTTAAGAAATCATCATGTCAATCTCTCTATCTCTTATTGCTTTATTTTCTGTTGGCTGTTCATTACTTTGTTATTTAGCTGTGTATCTGCAACACAACTGTTAGTTAGCTTTGGAACTGTGCTTTATATTTTCGCATCATTTTTCTACTTCAACTGCCTGTATTTTTAATCTTACCATTTCTCTAGTTTATTTCAAGTCATTTCCTCTCATTAAGCTAACCCAAAATTTTGGCTGCAATTACTCATTATTTTATTAGCCTAATCGTGTTACTGCTCCTTGACAGTTTATACCATTGACCAGTGATACTGCACTATTGTGTTTACACGTTAGTTGCTCACAAAAGGGGACCTCATATATGCACATGTCAAATGTATCATCCACTCTTTGTAACCAAGGAGTTTTATAAGTGAGTTGATACAATCACTTAAGTTTTTCATGAGGATCTGCTGAATTGTTAACGGGAATAAAAATCTAACCAACTGCAGCAAACAAGATGACTTGAAGACAGATCTGTTCATTACAAATAACTAAGCAAAGAAGACATTACAATATTCAAGAAGGCAAAATACATAAATTAAAAAATTAAATCCTAAAAATCACTTGGATTGATTGACCAATGAAGATACATTCTTATTCATTGAAATTCATAAGGCTTTGAGTTGTTTTATCAGTTGACTAATTCATTTTAATTGAGATTAGTTATTATGAATCAAAAACTAACTCAAAATTAAAACCTTAATCTTTCAAATTTTGCATTAATCAAGAATAATCATCATGCTCATTCAAACCATACAAAACTTGATCAAGGTGATGTAAAATACATACATAATGCTTATGAACAGCTCACATTTTACAAACATCCAAATAGGATCCACTTTTCCGTATTAAACTCAAAAATTGACGATCAATTTTGAGAGAGAAGGATTATAAAGCACTGCACTGGTGTAATGATCCAAAAAGATTTTTATTTTACGCAAAGAAATGATCCAAAAGATGTCCACCACCACCAATCGACCTTTCTTTCTCAACCCATATAAAATAAAATTTAAAAAGATAAATATAAAAATGACCGGCCCTTGGCTCCGCGGGGCAGCCAAAGAAGAACTCTATGGTCCATTCATACTCCAACACGTGTAGGTATCACCGATCTGTTCAAGTCGATCAACGGTCAGCCCATCTTAACCCTCCTCTTTTAGGCTTTATCATTTCCTCTCTCTCTCACACACCCACACCCACACCCACACAACGGTTGGTGGAAACTTCAACGAAACCCTATCTCTCGTTCTATCTCTACGCGTTCGTTTCTCCCTCTTTTTGCAGCCGTTTCCGATCTACTCCAATTGTACAAAACAGGTACGTACGGTCTCTTCTCTCTTTCTAACCGCTTTCCAATCCTTCGTAAATTCAGCCTTCTTTTTTCCTTTTGCTATTTTAACAAAAGAATATTTAGAGTTTCATTTCTTTTGCAGATGTTGAAGATTTAGGTTTTTAGGGATTTCTTGACTGTAGATTTGAAGTTTTTAGCTTTTGATTTTCTTGGATCTATCGACTGATTTGACTATCTGACTACTTACGCTACGGTGAGTATTGTTCTTTTTATGTACTGATGTTGAGATCTGCTTGTCTTGTTTAGTCTTATAAATGAATGATTTTGTTCGTTGAATTATTGTTATCTGCGTGGATTAGATTTAGATCTGATTGATTTGTTGGTTTTATTATTGTTTATGTATGTGGATCTGGAATTTTGTATTAGAAAGGTTGGATTTTGAAAGGTCCGGTCTTGTAGTTTTATGACTGTTTGAGCTCTAGAGGGGTTTCAAGATTAGAAAGTTTTAGAACTCAAGTTTTAAGGTTTTTGAATTGGGGTTTTGTGAAATGAAAAGATTTTTATGGATGAGGGTTGGCTGTGAGTTTTTTCTCGTGAGAACTGGGAGATCTAAGTACTGGTATCTGTTTCTGATCATACATGGAATAGTTGACTGGAGTTAGTCGAGGATCCTGTGGGAAGAAGATCTGCAGTGTTAATATATGGTCCTTACTCCTTACCTGGAAATGATATTTCATCTATATTGAAGTGAGCTAGGAGGGTTGGATGAGACTGAATTGGTTGTCTCTATGAAAAAAAGGGTAGCAATTAGTAAGAATTTGTTGACACGTGGGGGTGGTCTCTGAGGCTTGCTTAAATATTTCATTATTATTCGTAAGAGAATATTTAATACGTGAACAGTATGTCAATTTGTTAAACTGTTTTGCTAGGATAAACCTATACATTTTGGTCGATTTCAAGCATAGAAACGTGGTGGTAGTGTAGAACTGATGCATGCTTGTGTTTATGGGCTAAGTGCAATTTGTTGGGTTGTATTCCCATCTATGATATATTTGTGGCCTTAATTTTCTTACATTGTCGATAACCTAAGGGATCAAAAGATGTTTATTTATTCCTTTTTGTTTTGGTAATTTTATTTCCTTTTAGAAGGATAAAATAACCATTTGTACATTTCATGATACATTTGTAATATACATGCCTCTATGGTATATTAGAGGAGTTGTCATTATTATTGTTGATTCAATCCTCATTTTACACATTTTCACTAACCATTCTTTACTGCTACTTTTGACACATATATTACATACTTCTACAGTGATCTAGAGGATTTAGATTCTAAATTTTATTTTCCTGTAATTTTGATTTATTGCAGCTATTTCATTGAAATGAGTCGTCCACAGGAGCCAAACAGACCTTTCTTCCCCTTTGGAAATCCATTTAAGATGATGTTACCCAAGGGTTCAAACCTTTCCCCTAGGTTACTTGCTATATTGAACACATTTGAGGAGAACTTGGCACAGAGGCTTAGAAAGCTGATGCCAGTGCACATGGAGGATATCATCAGCCTCTCATGGATGAAGACAGCCATGGAGTCTCTTTCGAAAACTCATACTGATGTGAAACACCTCATTACTGCGCTGGAACTGCCTGTATGTGATTGGGATGATAAGTGGATTGATGTGTACTTGGACAATAGTGTAAAGTTGCTTGATATTTGTATAGCCTTCAGCTCTGAGCTATCGAGGCTTAGTCAAGGTCAACTTATGCTTCAATGTGCCTTGCACAATTTAAACTCCTCTCCGTCAAAGCAGCTTGTACGTGCCAGTTCTTCACTTCATAGCTGGAGGCAACATATTAGTTCAAAAAACCCTAGACTTGAAAATTGCTTTGGCATTTTAAACAATCTAACAGAAACACTCAACTTGCCCAAGATCAAGAACTCTGCCAAAGGGAAAGTCTTGATGCGAGCTATGTACGGGGTGAAGGCCGAGACTATATTTTTGTGTAGCATCTTTGCTGCTGCCTTTTCAGGATCTGCGAAGAAGATGATTGATTTGCAGGTTCCAGTAGCATGCTTGTGGGCTGAAGCTTTTACTGATGTGCAGAATGTTGTAAATGGAGAAATTAGGAACTTGTATGCCAGTGGGAGGGTTACAGTAGTGAAAGAGCTTGAAGCAGTTGATCAAAGTGTGAAGAAATTGTACCCCATGATTCAAGATGGAGTGGAGCCTGTTGAAGCTGAAGTGTTTGAGAATCACAGTTCAGAGTTAGGGAAAAGTGCAGATAAGCTTTCAGCAGGCTTAGATCATCTTGTGAAGGAAGTGGATGGTTTCTTCCAAATTGTTCTAAGTGGTCGTGATGCTTTGCTTGGCAACCTTCGAGTTGGAGATGCGCCAGTGCCAATCTCAAACAGCAGTATAGATGGGCAAGCTGTGAGGTGAAATCCATTGAAGCTGAAGTCGATCCTATATACATGCTGTACGTGTAGGTATGGGGTTTTATGTCGTATGGTTAGTGAAAATGTACGGTATATCAGAAAATATAGTATGTGTTTTTGTGTGGCGCATCAATTGTGTCGTGGTAATGTTATACTTTTATTTAGTGGTAATTTACTTTCTTATGTAATACCAATTATGTGTATGTATAGAAGTGTTTGTACTGCTTGCAAAAAATTGGGCCATCTTTCTTGTCATGTCTGTTCACGGTGGATGATGTTTATGACCATACATCTGTTTAAATCTCTAGCTTATATGTTTGGGAGAGCAGTGGATATGCTGCTTGACAGTGTGTTGTCCGACAATCTCAAGCACTCGCATTGATACCCCATGCAAATTTTCTCAGTTTTTGCTTCAAGAAGCCTATGGAAAAGATTTGTTTCAACTTTTGTAATTAAGTAGTTTCTTTTTCCTGTTTTTAGCTAGTGACTGATCATTTTTGTTTGTTGACTAGATTATTCAAATGGGAGCTACTCCTCATTGCCTGCATTTTCACTTGAAGCTCAGGAAAATGCTGGTTTGGGTCAGTATGCTTCCTTTTGCAATGGGTACACATTAAGGTAATGGTTCTCTTTGTAATGATTGTGGTTGTTGCTGAACATGCTCCCTAAATTTCATGCCAATTTTGTTGAAGAATTATATCCGTTCAATTCCGTACGTAAATTGTCTAGGTATTTACCGGTAGGGGTGCAACGGGTGCAACTGTTCAGTTTGGGGTAAACCGCAAGTCGAACCACAATTTATCGATTTGAAAATTTTCAAACTTAAGCCGAATCACAAGACTTGAAAATCGAACCGAATTGATAAATTGTGGTTCGATTTGTCGGTTTAGGACAAATCTTGATAATTAAAAAATAAATAAATCTAATATAAGATTTATAATAAAAATTTAAAAACAAAAATTATGATTAACATAATAGTTTTAGGTTCATAAAAAAAAATCAATAATAGTTCAATATTGATGTATGTTTACATAATACTTAACATAATACAACTTAAAAGTCTTAAAATTCATGAGTTTAGTACATGTTTGAAAAAAGAAAAAATTGTCCAAGTTCTTCAATTCTTAATTAAAAGGGTATACATAAATATATAAAAAATATATAAAAAAAACCGTTGGATATCGGTTTGGTTTGGTTTGGTTTGATTTGGTTCGGTTTGAAATGTCGAAACCGTAAACCGAATCGAATCGAACCATGTGATGTTAAAAATTATCGAACCGTAACCTAACCGCCGATAATCGATGAGTTCGATTCGATTTGATTTCGCAGCGACTTGGTTAGCGGTTTGGACTTTCACCCCTATTTACCAGCTTCAAGTATCAGCCTATGTGTAAATGAGAAATATCATGTCATTACTAGAATGCGGGTTAACCCTGCACATCCTGCGATTTACCTCCTCCACGTTGGCTCAGGGCAAGGTCGGTGGAGGACTCCCGGGGTTGGAGATCAACCTTTTTTTTTTTTTTTTTTGAATTGGTTCATTTGTAATTTGAGGTAGTTTAAACAACTTGGTGGGCCCTCGCGAGTTGCTTGCTATTCCTGAGGGCCTGGCAATTAAAAGATGGACTAGTATTTGTTCTTCCAAGGAAAATATTATGTTGGCATGATAACAGCTGAAACGTTCCAAACCTTAGCCAGCATGTTAGAATTTGTTTCAGGTGGCTTCACTCTATGAAAACCGTGTTGTAGAATGGTTTGGTTCAAGAGAGTTGCCAACCAGAACCAGCTTTTATGGCTGGTGTAGAACATTTCTATACTCTCATCATAATTTTGATATTTTATTTCATTAGAGCAGTATGATGTAGATTTCCATGCCTTTTGTGCGTGTCTTCCTGGTTTTTCATCAGAAGATTCCTCTTCTCATCAGTTTCTCCAGACAAGTTTCAAGGTATAGAGAAGAGACGTTCTTGGTTGAATACGACTCAAATGAGAATTACTAGTTTGGAGCGCTTTGACTGATTGAAAATTCTCTTAACATAAAACAGAAAATGTAACTTCAAAGAGGGTGGGTGGGGGCGTTTTTTCTGTCGTGAGCACCAAACAAAGGGTAAAGGAAGGGACAACGAGGTGTAGTTTAGTGGTACGACGCCTCACCTGTTTTCAATATGTTACAGGTTCGAGTCATGTTGAGGATAGATGGGGAATCACTAACAATCCTCATTTAGAAAATGAGAAAAAAATAAAAGGTAAAGGAAGGACTTGGAATATTTTTGAAAATGTTGAACTCCAATATTATGAGCTCTCGCTCCTTGTATCCTCTGAAATAATCGGGTGATGTAACTCATGAAATGTGACTCAGATTAAAAACTTGAGCTAACCGATTGATTTCATCCGCAGAGAGTCTAATTTTTAATAAACAGTACTACATCATCCAAGTTTTTGATAACTGAGATATGGCTCAGGGGGGAGTTGGAATGTTTTAGGTAGTGGACTTGTCAGCTCAGGGCTGCTTTTACCAATCGTGTTGATGATCAGCAAGAATTCGGATTGAGTCCAAAATGATGGCTGCTAGGTTGGTTTGACCTTTGATGAATAGTCAAAGCACTGTTCTCTCCACGACTTTGGAAGTCTCATCAAAAGTGGTTATCACGTCTTTTCTTTTTCTTTTCTTTTCTTTTCTTTACCATTGAGTTTGGTAGTTCAGGCCAATTTCGTAGATATAATATTTTTATTTAACTTAAATATATACGGTACAGGGATGGGTTGTTCATAGCTGGATTTGGTTGCGCTTTACTTGGGGATTCTTACTCTCGGTTAATTTGAATTTACTTTTACCAAAATAATCATATTGGTTCAAATATACAACAAAATTACCTATACGAAAGTGGGTTTTTTCCATGTTTATTTTTTGTTGTTGTAGATGGAACTAATACCCACTTTTGGGTACAAGACTAATTTTTGGCAGCAGCATTAAATAAAAGTGAAATTAATTTTCGAGGGTCCTGCTGCTGTGTGTGGCTGGCAAACCAGAAAAACAAACCTCATGAATGAATAGATCAAATGGCTGTCTGCTCTGCTGCCCAACCTCACAGCTCGTCTCCATTATCCCTGGCTGTCGCTCCTCTGCTCTATCCGTTATTGAGATCAATTACCGTTTCTTTTAAGCACTCTCTCCGTCTTATATATATATATATATATATATATATACTCGAAGTGTGTATTACAATTGGTGAAGGCCGTCTTATCAAAAAAAAAATATAAATGTTTCGGGATATATTTCAATTGACAAATACAAGGTGATATAATATCTGTCATGTTGGTGACGGTGGGGGGTTCGAATTTTGGTAGATTTATATCCTCAACTATTTTCAGGAACACGTAATGTTGGAGTTTAATATATTTTTTAAAATAAATAAATAAATACTTTACATTTTCTTGTTCATTCATTTTAAAAAAATAATAAAAAATATTAGCACAAATATAAAGTATTACCAATAAAAATATATTTAAAAAAATCGGCAATTTAAATTTTGCCACTGAAAAAAAGAAAAAAAAAAAGGAAAGGTAAAATAGAAAAAGGAAAGAGCCATAGAAAATTACCCAGGTGTGAAGTCTAGAAAGAGCCCTTGGAGAAAAGCAACTTCCCTCAACCCCAACGACGCCAACCACCCTTTTTTTCTCTAGAAAAACAAAGTCCCCATCTCGGTTCACGGGTAACCCATATCACTTCCAGTTCAAAAGTTATGTAGGATTGGTTTTCTTTTTTCCTTTTTTGAGCCAAAATTTTATTTCTCTTCCCCTCTAAAAAAAAACAAAAAGTCAATCGGACTCCCCATTTACCAGCTGACTCATACACACAAATGTCACAACAGCCTCTCCCAAAATTTAGCGGTAAATCTCTACCACTTTAGTGAGAGAAAGTGTGTTTGTGTGTGAGAGAGAGCGAGAGCGAGAGAAGGAGATGGAGTCGAGCTCAGGTACGGGAGGGGACAGTAACATCAGAGGCCTCCCGACTCACGGCGGCCGTTACGTTCAGTACAACATCTACGGCAACCTCTTCGAAGTTTCTAGAAAGTACGTCCCCCCTATCCGTCCTGTCGGTCGCGGCGCTTACGGCATCGTCTGGTAAGAACCACTCTCTTTTATTTGCTAAATATTTTTGTTTAAAGTTAGTTTTTGGAATTTGAAGATCATGTCCCGCAATTGTGATCTCTGTTCTGGTTTGCAGCAATTGAAGTTAGGCTGCTGCTTACTTGTCTTTGGATACATGCTTACCAATTAGGGACATATGTTTGTTGGATCAATGTGCAAAATTGTATGCTGTATTTGTTGTGGATTCAAGTTAATCTTAATTATCATCTTAATATTCGTAAATCTTAACTTGTGGATTGATTAAATGTAACCTTTTTTCTTTTCTTAGTTTGATGCTCACTTCTGATCTGTAGAAAACATGGACTTGAACTAAAAATTTTGGCTCCTTTTTTCCTACTTCATTAATTATGATCTCTCTCGCTCTCTCAAAATAACTGATGCCTTAAAGGGTATGCCGATTTAGCTTGGTTTCCTAGATCTTAACATAAGTATAGGCTGTGACAAAATGGATTGGCAGTGAAGCTCAATCCTTGAGCTAAAATGTGGCACATTTGGTTTGCTCGCAGCTTTTCATTTTATCTTTTAATTTCTGTTTTTGGCTTCCAAGACACTGGTAGACTAGATGTCAAGTGACTCGAGAAAACTTTTCGGTGACATTAGCTCTCCTTCCGGCTTCTACATCTTCCTTTTCTATTTTGTTGTGTTCATTAACCTTCTCATGTCCCTCTCTGTCACCAATAAATGTGGACTGTGGTTGACCAAATCCGTAATACTCCCTCCATTTCGTTTTAATCGTCCATGATAGCATCATGCCGTGAGGGAAAAATGTCGCTTTCAGGACAATTAAAACGAAATGGAGGGAGTATTAGACACATGGGGAGTCCCCACCTGGATTAAGTAATTGGTTTAGATTATTTTCTTCATGATAGAAGGTTTAAATACGATATGAGCTATCAAGGAAAGTGGGCCTGGATTTCTACTTTTTCCATCACACAATTCAGCTTGAATTCACTGTTTAGGGCTATGAGTTATTTTCTTTATTTAATATAGAATGTGACGCAACTTATGCGTTTCTTTTTTTCTATTTGCATCAGCGCTGCTATGAACGCGGAGACTCGTGAGGAAGTCGCCATTAAGAAGATTGGTAATGCATTTGACAACAGAATAGATGCCAAAAGGACACTAAGAGAAATTAAGCTTCTACGCCACATGGATCACGAAAATGTAAGTTATTTATATGAACTCATCATGACTTCCACAAGGCGATATATTCTAATCCTATGTTGTTGCACTCTTTTGTTGCCGTGGGTGTAGTGTTCAACATTTGCCCATTGCTATGCATTGGGTTGGTCAATACCCACCCCCCTTAGTATAATGGTGTTTCAAAAGTTCCTTCCATGGGTTGACAAATTTCCAATTTTTTTTCTTGATCAAGAACAAATTTTGACACTCATTTTGGTATAGAGGGAGTACATACTTAGAGCTTCACCAATTGCTACCAGAAAAAAAACATCATTCTACCTATTGAGAACGCTGGATCTCTATCTTGGTTAGCTGTAATGTAGAACAATTCCGTTGTTAAATGCAAATGACTTTCTTCGATGAGCTTATCTTGGAAAATATATAAGAACTAGTGAACATTTCCTTGCCTTGGTACTGAATTACATGTGGCAGACTGACATACATAGTTGGATGCACTTTATTTCTCTTTTTTTGACTTACAATAATAGCATAGTCATACGTAACTACATTAAATATCATGCTCAGAAGTTATCAATTTTGGAAAGAAATATTGCTAGCTTAGGTATTTGCTTGCATAACAAATATGCATTGATCTGTTTGTTCCTGAGTTATTGTGGACAGGTTTTTTATTGAAAAAAAGAAAAAGACAGTTATTTATAAAAAGGTTTGTTTACGAAGTGCCAGAGGTATGTTGCTTGAAAGATGGTGAATGAAAAATAGGGAAACGCTAACAACTATAATGGGGGAACTCTTTAAGAGTCTATTTATATAGATGTTCTTTTGTTTGGGATAGTTACCAATGAATTAGAAACATCTTCTGTCATGGTTCCCAGTGAAAAGTACTTTTTGATATAAGAAATTAACTACTGTAAGGAGTGTCAGATTGCAGGATCCCATAGACAGATGCACCTCTAATTTAACCGGCTAATCAGTTCCCTGAAACTTATCGCGATTCGTGTCTCTCACAAGTATGATCAGCGGTTTGATAATTTAGATGCTCGTTGTATTTTCTGGTGAGCCATCTTCTAACACACTGAAAAGTTTTTTTCGACCGGAGACCTTGATGACTATCAGGATGAATGCATTTTGAATTGAAAATTAACAATTTGTTTGTTTCTTTGTTGTTTTAATTTATGCCATTATTATTATTATTATTATTATTATTATTATTATTTTGTCTTTCTTTTGTGTCTACAAAGGACAAACAACAAACAACAAACCAGCTCCTAACAAAAAGCTAAAGAACTAGTGTCTTCCTTCTGAAGAGTGAAGTTTTTAGAGGGGGTAAACCAAACTAATAAAAGGACAAGAGCAACTTGGTCCTAGGTTGGCTAGACAGCCATCAACACTATTGCCTAAGGACATGATTCATCTTACGGGACCAAGATTTTCAAATCGACATTCTGCAGCAGTAAAAATCCAGCTTGATGGATGGCAGGATCTACTTCCATAATCAGCGCCACATAATTCTCAGAGTTAGTTTCAAGGAGACCATTTTGAATCTTACCTTGCATGCAAGCTTCAACCTTCTGAAATCCGCCCACTGTTCAGCACTGGTTATTGAACAACTACCTAATTTTTCTTTGAAGCCGACAATCTTGGATCCTCTTTCATCCATCACAGTTCCTCATGTGAAAGCAGCATAATTTCTTCCTTTGACACTGTCATCAGTGTTAATCTTTCATCATGCTTCTTGGGGGGGCTGTTTAAGATTTCAAGTCTTTTTTCCCTATTTTACTTCTTTTTAACTCCCTAAAGAAAAGAGTCTCAGGAATTTGTAACTTCCTTACCTCAATCACTTGGGGCCTACTGGTCATCATGGAAGACCACATTTTCATGGTTCATTATGATTCTAGCATGTCTGCTTGTGCAATGCCAATGACTCCTACTAGATATTGATCATTGATCATCATTCATCACATATATTACAAGAATTTTATTATCTGCTGTAGAGCATGTGCCAAACTAAAGTCAAAATTGCTGGTAAGAGAAAAAATGTTGGCTAGACTATGTAGGTGAAAGGATCATTGTCGGATGAAAAGAATGATTAGTCAAAGACTGAATGCTGTTTTCTTTGCATCTCAAGTTTATATCATGCTTGTGTCAGCGAAGGAACTTTCTAACAACCACCTGGTGTATGTTTAGCTTCTCTAGAGACTAGATCTGCTTTGAGTTATGTGCTTTTTCCTGTTGAAGTTATGCTTCTGTTTCATCCATTTTGGCTCTTTCTTGCTTCAGATTCTTTTAGTTATCTTGAATAGTATTATTACTTCATCCATCCCTTATGAAGTGGGACATTTCCTTTTTGGTTTTGCTCACTCTAAGAGGGACATTTCCATTTTGCATATCTCCCTTTGCTATATAACACCCCCCCCCCCCAAATAAATAAAAAATCTCCCTTTGCTATAAATGTTCTTCTTCATCTAGCTCTGTATTTGGATAAACTCTTCATATGTTCTGAAATAGAGAAAATTGCAAATCTAAACCTGCCTTTGGTCACATCCATGTTATGATCATACAATGGTATTGACGTAGCTGATGTTTTCACTAGAACTCCCTGAAATTCATTTGCAGAACTATGATAGTTTTACCCAGCAAATTTAGGAAGACTGTTCATTGGTGGACGGATAAGTGATCTCATGTGGATGTAGGTTGTGAGCGACATTTTTTGTGTTTTGAGGTGGTGGAGATGGAAATGATTTAGAGGCTTCGGGGGTGATCTAACGGTGTTTTTGTTTTGGTGTGGCCTTTAGGAGAAGGGATTGAACTTGAGACCTCAAACTTTTTTGAGGTCCCAACTCTACCAGGGGAACATCCCTTGGGGTACTTATCAATGTTTAATGGTTATAGTCTTAAGCGTGATTGCAAGTGGTGAAGAATAGTAATCTTACTGTTTGCAAGTAATGGTGGATTGTTCAGATGGTTCTTCTGGTTATCTTTTGCTTATTATTATTATTATTTATTTATTTATTTGTTTATTTATTTATTTATTACTGTAATAATAATTTATTATTATTATTTCCATTTTTTATTTATTACTATAGTTTTTTAGTCCTGCTGCGAAGATAGAGAAGGGGACGGAGGCTTGCTTTTATGATTGTTGTTAGTGCCTTACTGGTGCAAGTGTTTGTTAGTCCCTTAATGGTCTGAATGTTTGGTTGTGGGAGCTGGATAGAGATCCCAACTATTTTTTTTCATTTCTCTTCATTTTAGGAAGTTAAATTACTGACCATTATGTCCAGTCCATGATGGAACATGTCCACCTAGCGGACCCAAGGGGAGAATAGATAGAGATTCAAACCAATTTGTTCATATTTCTATCTTTACAATTATCTGAGTTATCTAAAAGCCACTTTCCAGCGGGCCTAGTCATATGATGGTACGTGCCACCTACCTGTCCCAACTTGATGGGAAATGGGTAAAATATTAAAAGTGTGACAAGAAGAAATGCAGTGACTGAATTTTAGATTTTAATGTGGGGCTAATACATTTTAAGTTGTTGGCCAAGTGTGGGACTATATCTATAACTTTCTTGTTGGGCACAAAATTTATTTGAAATTAGTTTTCTGTTGAATGGCGTAGTAGATCAAATCCATGATGTCTAATACCAGAACGTAAAATATTAACTACTTTGATTGATAAGAATTATGTTTATCCTCATTTGATTTAAATGAAGACTTTCTGCATGTACTTGTTTCTGCTTTTTGACATTATTTTGTTTATTTGTTCAGAATCATGAAATAATTTATGCTTTTGTCATATGCAACGAGAAGCTTATTGCTTGCTGTTCCCACTGCAGGTTATTGCACTCAAAGACATCATACGCCCACCACAGAAGGAAAACTTCAATGATGTCTACATTGTTTATGAACTAATGGACACTGATCTTCATCAGATAATTCGCTCCAACCAAACTCTGGCGGACGATCATTGTCGGGTTTGTCTCCACTCTTTTGAGGCGTATTTAAATTTGTTATGTTTATGGTAGAGTTTACAGGATTAGAGGTTTCACAAATGTTAATAACAATTTCATGGGGATGGAATGATGGTGGTTTGTGGTATTGACAGTGTTTTATTTTCATCAGCTGTCTCCATTTTCAGTTTTCCACTCTACTCCTTTATCTTTGAAGTTGCTACTTGAGAGTTGTGAATCTTGTGATAGCTTAACAATATCTTTCCTTCCCATTAAAGTGATATAAAATTAAACTAACTTTGAAGAAAAACAAATTGAGCAACTGATTCAACCTTGCATTTAGTTTGCTGACTAGTTTACGAAAGTTTATAAGTTGATACCTATTGATATGTGAGCTTTAGGGTTTAGAACTCTTTGTGGTCACAGCCTCTTTTTCATTAGCTTACCACTGGACCGCTTTACTCTGTGTTTGATGCTTTTATAGGTGCTTGATCTTTCGTTTCTTTGTTTATGCAGTATTTTCTCTACCAAATCTTAAGAGGACTCAAATATGTTCATTCTGCACATGTCTTGCATCGTGACCTAAAACCGAGCAATTTGCTTCTTAATGCAAATTGCGACTTGAAGATTGGAGACTTTGGGCTTGCAAGGACAACATCTGAAACAGATTTCATGACCGAGTATGTTGTTACTCGTTGGTACCGAGCCCCAGAATTGCTTCTTAATTGTTCAGAATACACTGCAGCGATTGATATTTGGTCTGTTGGTTGCATACTTGGTGAAATCATGACAAGGCAGCCACTATTTCCTGGCAAAGACTATGTTCATCAACTTAGACTTATCACAGAGGTAGTTATCTTTTCGAGTTTCATACAACATTTACTATTAGGGATGTCAAAGCACCCAAATTTGACCCAACCCGATTTGGACCTGCCTCTATTTTTCGAGGTTTAGGAATTGCTTTCCATGATTGACAGATTTGGTCGGGTCTGGACGGTGGTCTACCACACAGATAAACTGAATAACTATTGCCCTTAAAATTATAAAATACCCAGAGATATATAGGTAAGGATAGGGTAGGACTTCTACTACATGTTCTGACATGTAATTCAAGTTCCAAAATCAAGAGGTGGGGCCTATAAAATTTTGGAAAGATAAAAGTAAATGGGCTTTAATCTTTTGGGCTCAAGGGCAGTAGCTGATTCACAGACTAAAGGACGGGTTTGGGTCAGCACTTTCTGATGGGTTTGCGAAGGGATGAGTCCAATGTCATCCCGATTCATTAAATTTCTGTATTTCTTATCTATGTAAGAAAGGTGAGATTATTGGGCTATTACTACATTTAGATATCATAACTTTTCTGTATTTTTGTCCTGTTTGTGAAGCTTTTTCCATCTAGATAATGAGAAATGAGGAACAAGGCATACTGTGCTCTTGTTTTGCTTTCTGAAAATTGATGGGGGTTTTGACAATCTTTGCTGTTCTTTATTCTCAAAAGCTCATAGGTTCACCTGACGATGCCAGCCTGGGATTTCTCAGGAGTGATAACGCCCGAAGATATGTTAGACAACTTCCACAGTATCCAAGACAACAATTTTCTGCAAGATTCCCTAACACCTCTCCTGGAGCTTTAGATTTGTTGGAAAAGATGCTCATCTTCGACCCAAACAGGCGTATTACAGGTATACATGTGAATTTCAGTTACTTCTAAGTGCCTTTTTGATTGAGATATGTGTTTTATGAGATGTATAAAGTGGAAATCACTTTAACCATGGGGCTAGACTAAGTCGAATCTATACCAAAAACCACTAAGTCGAACATATACCAAAAAACATTACCATAAAGTTGGGTGGTTCCTTTCTATCCAGGAGGAAAAAACGGAGGAGTCTTTTATCTCTACAAGGAAGATGGTGGATACATTCTCTATGCAATGCTCCTGACTTGAGTTTTACGTTTTAGGATTGCTCTAATATCTAGATATGCCTTGAGTTTGTAAGGATACATTTAGCAAATAATCCCCGCCTTTCTGCACCAAGAGTTCATGTTATCAAAGATCAGATCATAGCGATTCCATGAATACCCTAAGTTTTAACAATAACTCCTCTTTTATCTTTATTGAGAGAGGTAAATGTAGTAACTCGAAAACTTTATTAACTTAATTTGTAAATCAAGATTCTTTAAGTGAAAAATCCCAGTGTAGAAAGTATTTATGAGGGAACAGAAATAGCATAGTAGTTACGTTGACTACTTTCGCTGGATCACGTCAAAATTGAGTCTGTCTCTGAAAGACTTTCAAAAATGCTGGAGTGCAGGAATATTGACTTTGTAAGAGTACATTGATTCTCATAAATCGTGGTTTACATATGACAGAATTTAGCAGTTGGTAATTGACTTGTGCATATCTTTAATGCTCCGTATTGACACGTGTGCAAACATTTGTTTATTCCAACCTTTGATTTTAGCTTTGGGTTGTTTGCAGTCGATGAGGCACTCTGCCACCCGTACTTGGCACCTCTTCATGATATTAATGAAGAGCCCGTGTGCCCGAGGCCGTTCAATTTTGACTTTGAGCAGCCATCTTGTACTGAAGAGAACATCAAAGAGCTCATATGGAGGGAGTCTGTAAGATTCAATCCAGACCCCATTCACTGAAGAGGGTAAAACATTTATAGCGATGTTGTACAATTAGATTTTATAACAGAATCTTTAGTAATACTGTAATTAACCCATAATGATCCTTTCCGAGGAAAAAAATAGACACAATAAATGCAAAAGGATGCATTGGGGTTTACAAGAAAGAAGCTAGTAGAGGTTATTTGTTTTGCTAACCAGTCCTTTTTCTTTGTAATATTCAAATGGTGTAGCATGAAGTTGCAGGAAAAGTGCTTGTATGAGTTTACTTTCTGCAGACATCAATATTGAAATTCCTCTTGTTGTGTGTTGGTTCATCTGCTATGACACATTGTGAAAGAAAGTCTATTTAATTAGAGATGGAGCTTGATGTTCATGTGTACTCTCTGCAGGAGGATTTTTTTGCCAATGTCTTGTGATGTAGTACTTTTGTTTAATAATGAGAGGAGATGTTCTCTCTCGATTTGCTCTATGAAAACTGTTTCCAAGGAAAAAATTCTCCACAATCATTTCTATTCATGAGGAGACGAGGTAGAGTTAAGTGAGTTTCGCATATACTCATCAACCCAAGTAGTAATTTGTTAGCTGAGTCGGCTATTTAAGGGTCCGCCTCTCATGATTTGCGCTCCTTCCAACTGGAGCTTGTGAACTACTTTCATGTCCAATTGGTTAACGAGCTCAAGCCTAAAAAAATTTGGCTGTCAAACGCGCAGTCTTGATGGTTGGTAGTTGGACAAGAAGACGAGCTCGAAAAGACCCTGGGAGGGAAGAAAGAGGTACCATGAAATCCTTCCCATACATGTGGCATATGTATTTGACAAAATAGGCCTTCAAAGACCCATGTACCCATCACCCATGTACTTTTCAAGTAGCCATATAGAGCTGAAAATGTTTTTCATATAATTTCTTTTTAAACTTTGAATAGACCCCATTGCCTCAAGGAGATAACATCTGGGTTTAATCTGCTCTGTGGAAGCTCTTATCTTTGGAGGCTTCAACTTTAAGAGGTTGGTTGCAGCAAGCTTACACTAGCTATGAGGTAGAGGTGTAGAAAAGTGAATGGGATATTGTCTTAAATGTTCTTGGGTTCTGCAATTTGATGGTTTGTGTTTCTTTTGGTAAATTCAAAATCTGTAGTGTGCCTATTCAAAATAGAATGACAAATCCATAGAACTGCTTGTATTTGACATTAGAATAACATATACATCAGAAAGAGCTTATACTTTCAGTACATTCTATAAGAACACTTTTGAAACTGAATCTCATCAATGGCAAGTTTGTCTGAAGGAAAGTCACACATTGATCCAACTTTTTCAGGGCCCTGATCAGGCAGCAACTCACAAGGCTGAGGCACCACACTACTAGTAACTCCCTCAATATCAGCACAAGTCCATGGAACCTTCTTTGCCTTAACCCTCATCCCTACCGTGACATTTGACATACAAATCCCAGTAAAAGAGTCGCCGGAAATCCCTTCCAATCTTGCTGCCATCGTCACATTTTCAGCCACCACGTCACGGTAATTGATATTTTGAATAACTGGCAGCGCGTTGGGATCATAGTGGGTATCGGCGTGGGAACCATAGTTCCCAGTCATCCAAAATACCCATTTCATAGTATGCAATGACATGCCTTTAACATAAATATCCTTCACATAACCGCCTCTACCAATGGCCGTCTTGATCCTGACCCCTGATTCCGTATTGATGGCAACAATGTCCTCGGCTCTAACGTCTTCAATGCCACCAGACATTTCGCTTCCCAATGCAATGGCAGCGCTGTAAGGCGAAATGCAGGTGAGCCTTCTGATGATCAACTGTTTTGTTGGCATTCCATACGATATTCCGTATTCATCCCAACCACTTTTAACTGCGACACAATCATCTCCAGAGATAATGTAGGTATCTTCTATTCTTGTATTTGTGCAAGAATCTGTGCCAAAATAATCAAACATAACTTAAGTGTCGAAAGCTTAAAATATATGGTGCTTGATAAGAAGAACACTGCAATTGAGATCACTAAAATGCTTACAAGTTTATAGTTATATGGATTAAATGGAGAAATAACCAACCTGGGTTGATTCCATCAGTGTTAGGGGATCTTATTGGAGCAATAATTGTAATGTATTTCATGACAATGTTGCTGCAATCCAACACAGTAATTTTAGTTAAGTGAGATTACAAATGAACTCCTGAAAGAGAAAATATGCGAAAACTTAAAGCATGTAGAACACAATACAGAACAGAGTTGATTGATTACCTGCTGTAAACAGGGTGAATGTTCCATGATGGAGAGTTCAAAAATGTAAGATTAGAAATCTGGATATTGTCAGAGTGCATGATTTCGATCAAATAAGGCCGGGTGTATTTGAGTTTTTTCCCATGAAACTTTTGCCACCAAAGCAAACCCTGGCCATCAATCGTGCCATTGTCGCCTAAAGCCAAAGGATCAGAGTTTACTAAAAACAAGAATTTGCTAGTTTTGATTGCCTAAAATCGTAGAAAGTCAGTAGATGTTACCTGTAACAACAACATCAGTGAGGTTTGAACCAAAAATGAGACTGATGTACCTTCCACCAGCAGTGTCCCTCCCGTGGCCGTATGATGGCAAGGGGTCAATCACAGGCCATGAATTTACATCCTGATGAAGAAAATCAACAATGTTGTTAGCTATTGAGGAAACTGCAGGCACATTTTCAGCTCCATGCTCTCATAATGCAGCCAGAACGGACAACGAGATGCAGTTTAGTAGTAAGACGTCTCCCCTAGTTTCGATAGGTTACGAGTTCGAGTCACGTTAGGGATAAGTGGAAACCACTAACAGAGTGTTAGCTGTCTTAAAAGTAAGTGTCACAATTTTTCCATGCTCCATCTGAATATAAGTGTCGCAATTTGCTTATAAGCAAATCGAGACACTCATTTTGGGATGACGGAGTATAATACAAGTACATAAATAAGCCAAGCCAAGTATTGACCAAGTAAACTTGAGGGATGGGGGTGTCCAACCTGAGAAGCAAGAAGAACAGCATCCTTTTGAAGATACAGGGTGAAGTGGCTAGTAAGGTTAAAGCTCCCAGTAAGCCACTGACCAGCAGGAACAACCAGCTGAGCTCCACCATCTGAGCCATACTGGCTCAATTGACTAATTGCTTCCTGAAATGCCCCTGTATTCAGTGTTTTCCCATCCCCAACCCCTCCAAAATCTGTTATCGATGCACTATGACCTCTGCAGCTTATTGCTGAGTATTCAAAATCATACGAGGACTCCTCCGATAAAACCTTCCCTTTTCTGCCATCAACTCCTCTTAGATTAACCACTCCCAAAACCATTACAAGTACCCATATCATCTCTCTCACCTGTAAAATCACCAAATAAAATTTTATAAGAAGAAAAAATAAAATTAAAAGGAGAGTTAAAAGGACCAATTTCAAGAATGTAATTACACAAGTTGGTCAATATGACTACTTTTTCCACAAAAACACAATGCAAGTTTTGAATGATTTTTTCAAGAAAACCTCAACATAATGTAACAGAAGCTAGTGAATTAATGGTTGAAAAGGTAGGTGTTATTGAAGTGTAACCACCATATGTAATTACTGTAAGGGGTATTTAGGGAATGCCATTGGTATAAAAACAAAAGTTGGAGAGGTTTTAGGTAAAAGTTAGAAATAAGAAAAAGGAAAACCAAGAATCAAAGTGGAATTGAACATGCAAAACTAGCTTATTGTTGGGTAAAGCATCAAATGGAGGAAGGAAACAAGTAGGAGGTGGTGAGGTATAGTGACTGACTAGTATTGGCATGTACTTACTATATTGTGTTTGGCTGGTGAGAAAATGAAAGAGAAAATTGATAAGTAGCAAGAAAATGATGGATGGATGGATAGATAAATAGATATAGTGAAATTGGTTCTTACTTGAAGTTGTTGTAGAGAGCTGCTGCTGCTGCTTCTGCTCCAATGCTCCATTGTTTGAGAATGTGAAATGGGATTTTTGTGAATTTGGTGGTGAAATAAAAAGGCACAAATATGGAGTATTTATAGGGCCAAACATCTAAAATTCCATCATCAATAATGGATCTTATACTTGGAAAAGTTTCAGATTCTCTTCACTCGTGAAGCCCTGATAAGTGATATATACTAGTAAATGCAATTTGGCAATTTATGGGAGATATCACCTTGGATTATGACAATGTCTTTTGTTTTCTTTCAGGTGATTATTAATTGGAGAAATTGTCTACTTAGGAATTTATGTTTCTTTCTGTTTCATTTTAATACACATTCTTGTTTATATACGAAAAGTAATACTAAAGACCACAAAACTATGCAAATCTGGCTTGGTAACACAAACCAATCTTGATCAGTTTAAGTTTCTTAAAATAAATAAAAATGAAAATCCTAATAAGAGTGCATTAGGAAATATGAGATTTGGGAGTACTTTTATTAGAAATGAATAAAAAAAAATTCGTAAGATTAAAGAGAGAGAAAAAGTGAAAAATGAGAATGAGAATGAAATAGTTTGTATTCATTTTCTTCTAAATGTTCTATTAGACGAGTTTCATTTCAAATAAATGCATGAAATATATGATTATGGTATTTTATTCCAAAAGCTGAAATCGGCCATCTTATGCGTCCCTCCTAGATTGCCCAATATGTTAGGAGATGAGGTAAATCACGGTGATTCAGAGCTCAATAAATAGGAGGGCGGATCCTGGTGGCCACAAGGGGCTACCCACCACATTTGATGAATAAAACTCCCACACTGCGCCTGTCAGAAGTTGATGATTATGATATTTTGTTACTAGTGCAGGTGGTTTTTTTTTTCTTAGTTTTTTTTTTTGGGCCCCAAGGGGGCATGGGAAGGGATCGAACCTGAGACCTGACGTACCGTAAAGTACGGCTCTACCACTGAGCCACACATTGATTCCCTAGTGCAGGTGGTAGATAAGCATGCTCTGACAAAGATGTTCCACAAACGGTTATTAGTGATTGTTGTTAATATCATGACGACACGTATACTCTTGTATAGACGGATCAACGGCCTTCGTTATCCCGATTGATCAAGCACTATGAATACCTCTCTTGAGGTCAGTGATTATTCATCCACAATTATATATATTGTTCATCTTCTTCTCCCTTCCTTCAAGTTACTAAATCTCACGCCTGAGAGATTGAACATGATTAAAACTCGGGCTTTACGAGGTTGTTCGTTGTAAATTCTAATTAAGGGGTGGTTCAGTGGTAGACTATCACTGATAATTTACAATATGTAAATCTCAGGTTCAATTCATTTTCATGCTCCCTTAAATAAAATAAAAAAAAATTGGTTCGTTGTGTAAATTTTAGAAATCAAGTGACAGATATCACGTTGAATTTTGAGCTCAGCAGTCAGCCCAACCTTTATAGATATGGTTCGTGCACCCTTATTGAATGAACAAATTTTAATTTCCAAAATAACTCTTTCAAGGGACTGTTATGGAATGATAACAAAGTAAATGGAAGAATTAAGAGATTAATTAAAGACCGATTAGTAAATCAGATGCATGCGACCATTCCCATGTAATGCAAATAACATGAAAATAAGAATGAAAAATTTGGTAAAATCAAACCAAGAATTAATTATCATCCATCCTAACTAAACTTGAAGGATGGCGGTTGGTATACAGAGCGCCTAAGCGCTTGGTGATAGGAGCGCTCATTTTTTCTCTAAATATACATAAAGAATAAAAATTATATACATAACACATATATAAAATGTACATTTTCATAATTATCATATGTATTTCATATTTATATTATTTACATTAATTATAATTTTTATATACATTTAAAAAAAAATTGGACACTCCTAGCCCGCACTCCCTATAATTTCCAAACAACGGGGGCGGCATGTAATGTAATGTAGTGTGAGGTTTGGTGGGCCAAGCTATGGGCTCGTTTTTCAGTTGGAAATTAGTTGAAATGGGGCCCCACTCTATGAGAGGGTGAGTGGAAGTTGCCACCCCCAAATTCAATCTCGTGAGCTCCTTTTGGACCGCCCCATATTGTCTCCTGCCCCCGTCTCACTTCACGGGCCTTTGATAAACAAACCAACCAGTGGGCCCCAACTTTCTTCTCCATGCGAAGTGGTAAAATATCATTTTAATTTAATTGATTAAAGTAATTTTTTCATTATATATATATTTTTTTTTAATTTCATTGATGATTATATTTATGATAAGCAATTATGCATTACATGTTTATGACAATGTTAAATTTAATAAATAATTTTCTTTTCCTTTAAAATTAAAAGTTGGTTCTTTTAATTGTAAACGATATAGTGTAATATTGAAAAGTAATTCATCTTAGTTTGTAAAACTGATTCCTTTAATTAAGTGATATTTTAAGATCTTGATAAATATAGTTGATTAACACATTAATTTTAATCAATTATTTAATTAAATATTTTCCATTTATATATATATATATATATATACTTCATTCGATATGTATTTAAATAGGATTGGAAAAGAGTATAATAAAGAAGAGGAGAATCGAAACCCATTCAAATCCTAATCATAAATCTTAATTGGGTCTAAGGCAAGCATGCCCAACTAAAACTGCAAAATATACCGAGCGCCTAGGCGCTCCTAGCATGGAGCGTCCACAATGTACATAGAGTGTGTTTAAA
>JAOTQG010103361.1:0-13242 GCA_025631175.1 Iris virginica
TATATTAGAAAGAGAGGGGGAGAGAGTTGAGGACGAGAAATTCGAAATTTATGAAGTCTTAAGTCGACACAACTAAGTTTTAGGGCTTAAGTTTGCTGACTAAAAAAAAAAAATAGTTTTGAAAAAGGCTTTCGAAGATACTAAAATAATTGTACTCGAGCAGAGATTCACAGGGTCGAGAAAAATGATACATTATCACAGATTTGTCAACAGTTATAAGCATATTTAGAGAGAGTAAATCTCCTTACAAAGTGAGCAGACGTGTGAACTCAGTACACTTGCTCGATAGGAAGTAAACCTTCCTCCACTAGAAGTAGTCTCCTAGTTAATTATCGAGCAACCCTGCTCGAAATCCATTTCCTATGAGCAGAATCTATTATTCATGTTACCTATTTTGCATACATCAGGATCCTACCAGGAAATTAACTTCAGTAAATCTGGAAAGTAGCAAAAGGACAATAATAATCCTTAGTGTTGTTTGTTTGCACTTATTCAACATCTTAAATGGGGTTATATCTGATCCGGTTAGACAATTTAGAATTCCGTCCATTTGGTAATTCTTCCTTTTTAGATCTGAATATAACTTAATTCATCTTATCAAAGCAGAAGTAAAATTAAGGCAGAATGATTAATACCCACCTGTGATGCTCTTTTTGAACTTTTCTATCCCTTTAATTTATTTGAGCTCGTTATCGGTAAGGATTTTAGCAAAATCTTTGAGCTTCATAACTTGGGGTTTAGCGTTGGTCACTCCAACAAAATATAGATCATCATCAGTGAGAGCATAAGGCACCTTGGCACATTCCTGCTCAACCGAGCAGAAGATTAAAGAGGGCAGGGAAATTGCTGTTGAGGAAAGAGCTGATGTGATTGAGATTCTTATAAAAAAAATTCTAAAATTAAATTTTAATATCAAAAAGTCCTAAAATTAACATTTTACTAACATCGTGAGTGAAAATAACTTTATTTCTTTCTAAATGATGACGTATATTTAAAATATTAATAAATTTAATTTTAATAAATAGTAATAATAAAAAAAAATTATTAGTCTAATATTAATTTATTAACACATAAATATATAAGTAATAGCTATTTTAATCACATAAATACTAAAAAGCTAACTTTTCTTTTGGAAGAGACTATTTACAAAGCACACAAATGCTAAGTATAATACACACTTACATGTAATACACATTTTAAAAATATTTTACTAAGTTTAAAACACTAGGTTCCTATTTTATCCTTCTCTCATTATAATCTCTCTTTGATTTGAATTTGATTGGAGATCTAATGGATCTGAATTTAATTTTTGAAGATAGCTCTTAGAAATATGTGTATTGGAATGGGGCTTTGATTAGAGTACGTACCCACCCACCAAGTGCCTAGAATCAATCCTTCTCCATAGGGAAAGCTAGAGCTAGAGCTAGAGCTTGATCTATGATCTAATCTTTTGTCAATTCTAGCTAGCACATCCATTTCTAGAGTTATTCCTTGTGAATCGTGTTCCTTTAAAACCCAGAGGCTTCATTTCTCCATAACAAAGTTAAACTTCTCCATTCTCCTCCGGTTTATTTTACCTCCCCTGAAGTTGTTACTTCAATGAAATCACCTCATGGAGGCAATAAAGATGAATTAGCTTTCTTTTTTTAGTCAAAGTATTCCACATTGATTCCCGTTTTATGTTCTTCTGCACGCAAAAATAGGCGAGAAAATTCGCAAAATATCGACTCTGGTGAAATTCACAAGTGTTGGATATCTTGATGATCATAGGCCACAACTTTCTCGTTAACTTTTACAGAGATTCAAGAGAACCCAGATGGGAGGCCCATATGCCTCCCTCTTGACCTTTCGTGGGTGCTCGAAAATGTGATGCAAAACCGCAGGGTTTGAATGATTCCGTCAGCATTATCTTCCTCCGCTTTCAGTTAAAAAAAGAACCACGATATCTGGACTATTAGAATCACACAACTCTCTGAAGTGGCATCGAAACAAGTTATTTGTTGTTCCATTGCAATTCAGGTTTACCTTCACTCGGGAAAATTGAGCTTGATTCTCATTCAATCTGGGTAAACTCAATGCTTTCCTCAACCGATGTTCTTCTATCGTAGGTTCCCAATCGAAAAAGTCTGCCCCATCCACTCTTTGTGTGCTATTTTCCTTTTATGAGACTCCTGTGACGTGCTATTTGTAGCTCTAAGAGAAGTTTGTAGTCCAACCTGTTTCATTAGATGAAGCTCACTTGCTGCTCGCGCAAATGGGCATAGGCTAATAATTGGACTACGTAAGAAATTAGATCTCGAGCTTTTTCCCATTTAAAAACATCAGCGGTTTCTCCCATTTTCTTTCTATTGAATTGCAATGGATTGATGGGATTTTAGTGGTGCATCCCAGCCTGTTCAAAGATCGCTATTAGAAGTATTTGGTAAATGTTTTCGCTGAATTTATCAAGAAAATTGTAAATATGTTACATGAGTTTTTGATTTTTATAAAGCAATGAAAAACCCAACACATAAATTAGCAAAAGCAGCATGAATTTTTGGTGTGATGTAAATCTGAGGTAAGAGCTGCCCGAAGAGAGGAGGAAAAGGTTAGATGATTGGGTATGTTTGGAATATGGGGGATGAAGATGGTGGCGGTGAGCAGAAAGATGGGGTTTTCCGAGTTACTGTAGAACGAACACGGGAAAGAGGAGGATTGGGGTTATTAAAGACATTTTAATAAGATTATTTTTATCATAAATTTTTTGGTATTAAACTCAACACTTATGTGCTTTGCAAATAGTCGCTCTCTTTCTTTTTAAGTAATTATTATCATTACTGTAACTATTATAATTAAAAGTAATAACCGATAGCTAACCTTTTAATTTTTTAGCATTGGCTTAGTAGTTGAGTAATTATTTTATTTAATTTTCTTATTATTTAATATAATGATTATTATTATTAATTATTTTCTTATTATTGATATAATAATAATTCCTTAAATATAAATTATTGCTATTTTCTTATTATTACAATCCCTTGTTTCAAGGAAAGAAAAATAAATTTATGCACTAATAATATTAGTAAAACGTTAATAATAATCATTTTATTAACAAGAGTGCGGTCTAGATGTAAGACGTCTCATCTGTTTATAATAGGTCGCAAATTCGAGTCACGTTGAAGGTAAGTATGAAACTATTAACAAAACTCATAAATAAATAAATAAATAAGAATGTTAATTTTAGAATCTTTTAGTATATGTTGAAAGTTTAACTTTGGGGTTTTTTTGATTAAAAAAAATTATTTTTGGTACTTATTAAATATGAAAATTTTTCAAAAGAACTTTTTGATATTTTTACCTATTAATCATATGGTGTTCCGTACCCCATAGGGAGTAATCTGGCTTCGCTCAAATATTTTCCAATCAGAGGGGGTAAAGTTGAAAGAACGGTTAAATTGCTCTATAACTTCGGTGTTAATTGAAAGAAAACAAAAGTAATGAGGAGGACTTTGGACGAATGAACATCTAGATTAAATGGAGATCAGAAACATTTACCAACAACCCCCAAAAAAGATACAAATTACTTGGGCGAATTTTTTTTAATAATTAACAAAATTTAATCAATGGCCTGGGTCATCTTCTTTGGAGACATCATCTCTCTCTCTCTCTCTCTACAGGTCCACTGATATCTTAGGCATGCTTGGAAAAACCAGAGAAATAGGTAGCTGCAGATCAGTACAGGATATGACTGCAGTTAACCTTTTAGCTTTGTGTATCTAGATCGAGCCTCAGTTCAACGAGGGTGATGACTTCTTGGCTATTCGACATATAAATGAATCGATGTAGGTCTATATGTGTATTATGGAATTCTCCGTAGAACAAAATGCCATAATCGAAGTTTGGGTGAACAAAATGAAACTGACTTTAGGAATGCGAGAGCATTCTGAAGTGATACACGAAATGTCAGAAAAATATTACTTACAAAGAAACTAGTTAATGTACATAGGAAACAATATGTTACAAGGAAGATGTAATCCACCTGAATGCTGTTCTATACCGATTTTGGGGTAAGGCTGAAAAGACCGGGGGTGATATCCTGGGCTACGAGGAGAAGGTTCTCTATGTCGATTTTGGGGTAATTCTGTAAAAGCTTTAAGTTGTCCGTAAAGTCACCAGCCATTAATCTGGTTTTCGCACACAACAGCATTGCACAACAAACTCGTAGAAGCATTTCCTGCAAAAACGAGGATTTGGTCTTATTCAATTGCATTCTTAGAAATTGTTTGTAGATTATATTTCAAAGAGCAGAACCTGAATACCCAAGGGGTTGCTTAAAAGTGAGTCCCAAATTCTGAGGACTGAATGGAAATCAAATTCCTGAGTAAGGAGCAATGTGATCCACCTGAATGCGTAGAATTGTGGGTTCACCTGTTCATTAGCACACGGTATAAGCTCCATATATTTATAAAATCTTAAGAGAGTGAAACGAGGTGTTATTGAATTATAGCAGAGTTCTGTTTTCTTTCCAAAAGGTGCAACTTACCTGTGTTGTGTATTCAAGATGCCACCACAACTCTTCATCATTGGCTTTCAGTAAATCTGATAATCTGGAAAGAGTCGAGTGGATTCCCACAGAGCTATTGTCCAGGTGTTCACAAAAGTGATCCACCGAGTCACTCAAGAGGCGAATGAAACAAGAAAAACTATCTGCTTCTGCATTTGCCTGCAATATCAATGAAGTAACCGTTAGTCCAGTAGTGCGTAGGAGTCCTTTAGTTCTTGGGGTATGCTGGCGGGTTCAGAGCTCCAGTGAGCATGAATCTTTCCATGAGTTAATAGCTCTCTTAATTTATTAATAATATGGTTGTTGCAGAGTGAAAAAATTGAAACCAACTGTCATCCACCTAGAATCGGGTAAAACTATTGGGGTACTTAAAGCAATTGCCATACCAGAAAGTAGGTTCTGTACTCATGGAGGAAATACGAAGTTTAATTCAGCTATGTCCCCATAGGAAGTCCGGATCTTCTGTCTCAAACGGGAATTGGGATTTCCTGTTTCAATTGATGTCTCATCTCCTGTCCCACAGTTTTTAAAAATGGACACATATCTTAAAATTTAGAGTTTAAAATTTTAGGATCATCGTTTAAACGGTTGAAATGAGATTTTAGAAAAATGAGACAGGGAGTGGAACACCAAATGGGGCAGAAGATCCGGACTCCCCAAACATTGTTCCACTCCCTGTCTCATCGTTCTAAAACTCAATCTCAACCGTTTCAAAGATGACCCTACAATTATAAAATCTAAATTTTTACATGTGTTAATTTTTAAAAGTTATGGAATAGGAGATGAGACACCAATTGGAACAGGAAATCCGATTCCCCCATAGGAAAATGTGCCCATCTTTTGTCAATAGTACACATGCATGGTATGCAGTCAAAGAAATTCAAGGCACCGTGTATGTCACCGCCCGAGCCGGAGCGCAAATACTCAACGTAGGTCCATGCACGGGCGCCAAGAGCACCTGGGTAAAACCCACCAAAGAGCCCATGGATATAATTTAGTGCTAATGGTAGTAGGTGGCTAAATATTTAGTCTATGCCTTTTTCCTAAAAGCGCTAAGATGTGGACCTGTGGAATTACAATCTTCCCCACTTAATTCTGTGACATCCTCATCAAGGCCTAAACAGACAAAATGATTAGAACCCTAGGCAATGTTGGTTAAAGAAGTAAATAAAGGGTTTTGCCGAACACGATTCTTTCACTGTGGCAGTTAGTCCAACATTTCAGATGGGACTCGCTCTGATGTCATTCTGAACTGCTCTATATGCACAGTCACTAGCCCTAGAAAGCAGAAGCACCTCAAAAGAATAGTCCCACCGTAAGAGCACACATTAGAAGTTATTGCTCTATATTATTGTGATTTTTGGCATTAGAAGTGAAGCAAAAATCTTTAGATTGTGAGTGGAGCTTCTGCAAGAAGATACATAATCTTGGGGATTAGGCAGTAATTCAAACCACCACAAGCGCACAAATTAGAAGTTATTGCTCTATATTGTTGTGATTTTTGGCATTAGAAGTGAAGCAAAAATCTTTAGATTGTGAGTGGAGCTTCTGCAAGAAGATGCATAATCTTGGGGATTAGGCAGTAACTCAAACTCTCAATAAATAATTAGTACTTATCTTACTTCACTTTTGGCTTCATAATGACAAATTAATAGAGCTTAAGAACGCTCTAATCAAATCCAACTCACTTTTTCTCTTCGCTTATCAAGAAGCATGTGAGATGGCCTCTCAAACGGTATGCAGTCAAATGAGAATGCATGGATTCAAATACCCACATGAAATAGATTAAAGAACAAATGTTATTGACAACATTAGAGTAAGTGCCAACTTTTGCGAAAAGTCCTTACAGTATTTCGTTCATCAGTGTCGGTGCTGAATACGTAATAGAGTGGTGCTAAGACCTCGTTCATGCCTTGCACATACTGGATTGAAGGGTTTAGCTTTGCGAACAAAAGTAGAATGTTTCTCATATCTTCCTGCAGACCAAAATACAGCAGAATGATACTATGAAACGGAAATTAGCATTGAGTTTAGATTCAACAAACTGAGTAGCAGTGAAACTATAACAATGATATTATACCCTGCTTTTCATACTCGATGATGACCCCGCTGAAAAAAAATTCAAATCAACATGGGTACGTTGTAAATCACGGTCAATCTGCTCTTTGATCTCTGTAAACTGTAACCAAATGATTAGCTGCAAAAAGTATAACAAACATCATTAGATGAATTACAAGAATGAAGAGAAGCTTACCTGAAAGTGTTGATGCCAAGTACTTGCATTATCAAGATTTAGGGGGTGATCTTCACTAGAGGCATCATGCCTCTCAAGTGGTCCATTAATATTACTCACAGGATGAAATTCAGTAGGACAGAATGCTTCCTCTTTTTTGCTTGAGATGCCGGACTATCCAGATTAAGGCTTTAATTAGTTTAGTAATCATGCAAGACACATCAGCATGTGATGCAATTTGTTTCTAAAGAGAAAATAACCCATGAGCAAGAAAATATGATAGCCTATTCAAAACTCCAGAAACCAGACAAGAAGCTTCTTACAGGACATGATAGCAGCTCGTCTCTTAGTTTTAGATATTTTGATCGACTTTCAGTTAGTTCCTTGTCCCATAAGTCACAAGAAGCAGGTAAATATCCCAATAGCAGCTGCAAAGACAAAAGGATGATAATGACTACAATTTCTTGATGAAATATCTTTTGAACAGAAAAATGCCACACTCTGTAGTGGTCACTTCAAGCATATGAGTTTAGAGGTCCCACTAGAAGAAGCCTGAGGATTCAGGTATTGTAGAACAAAACAAAGTGTACATTCTATTTTCAAGATTATCTTCTGTTTTCGGAATTTGAAGGCTTGAAGGCTTTGAATGTCATCTGCGCGTTGCTGTCATCAAATGACTACCCAGACTACCTGAAGAATGAATCTTAGACTCGAAATGTATCCCCAAATATAAGGATATCTCACTCGTCCAAAAACTGGGAGGATACAAAATGGAACTTCTTCAAATCTACAACTTGTGCAACTTTTAAGAGAAAAACACAAATCCTTTCTTAATACAGTTTATACTAAATTCGTTTGTTCTTTAATAAAAGAAAATCGACAAGTTCGCGTTTAGCATTTACGTAGGTCCTTTGCAATTTCAATTTTCTCAAGACTTTTGTAGAATCTTCAGGTATGGCAGTTCACAATTCCGGTGAACTTATTATGTTACATGTTGCTGAATCTGAATATCTTGGATTGAAATTTGGACCTATTAATGGTAAGTCGAGTCGGGCCTTAAGGAATCAAACTCTAAAGGATCCGGCTCGCGAGTCTTGCGAGTCGAGTCGGACTCGCAAAATATAATGACCTTGAAAATGGTATTCGACTCGGCTCAGGAAAGCAGTGCGAGTCAAGTCGATTCGAACTTAAACAGATCGAACCGAGTCGATCCCACAAACTGGCCCGGATCATTTATGTAGTGAATCAATCGAGAATTAAGAAAATTATAGAGGAAATTAGAGAATTTGAGAGCGACAAAGATTTACAGTCCTTAACAAACACTCCCCTTAACAAAGATTTATTACAAAAAACCCCCCTCAACTTATTAAAAGAACTAACGGCTATAACAATTTACAGCCCTACTTCGGAGTGATTAGAAAAGTTAACTGAGAGTAACACAACGTTCAAAGTTCCAGAGGAGAACTGCTGAATGATGGAAGTATGAAAAAACTGAATTCTACGTTAAGTATTATAATACTAAAAAAGCTAAGCCACGCTCATAAGTAGTACAGAGTAAGATTTTGTATAATTCCCGTTATTCCAACTCAACTGGGCAAGTGAGATGAAACTGAAACAAAAACTGCATATATGCTTAGGGAAACGAACCAAATTCTGCTCCTAGCGAAAATGAGTAGCAATTAATATGTTCTGAACAGTTCTATTCAAGTGAAGATTGAGAAAGAAAAAATGAGTTACTGAAATTTCATAGGAAACTAACCTTCCAAGCTGTGGCGCGATGACCGCCAACGGTGGGAAGTCCTCTGCTTGCAATTCTTTGCAATTTCACCAAACTTATCTCGGTCTGAGACAACTGCTCAGAAACGTGGAATATAAAACCAATTTAACAAACCTAAGCAAAATGACAAATTCAAAACCTTGACGATGAACAATGCAGCATAGGCAACTGAGAAAATGCCAGAATGAAAATATGTCCGAACCCAGTACCTCATAATCAAGATCGGACCTTTTATCATCAGCAGCAATAAGTTCGGACACAGGATCCGATACGGTGAAACCCTTTTCGATGCCCAAGATTTCATCTTCGGACTTTTGATTAGTACTGTTACAGCAATGAAGTTTTCGAGCGGAACCCAACCCGTTTGGAAGAAAGGTGTCTAATTCTAGCTCTTCTCCTCCGGCATCGACAGCAAGAGGGGACCCACCATTTTTTTGGTCTTTATCATTTAAGCCGGAGACTCTAAAGCTGCCGGACCTATCAAGAAATGCTCGGAGGGGGTTTTCAGGGAGGATCAGCTTGGGTAATTTGACCATTATTGGGGATCGAAGTCAATGCGTTTGAAACGAGTTGGTGGGTCTGGAATTCGATGGTGTTTAAGGGAAAGATGACGGTAGCCATGGGATTGGGATTGTTCGAACGCCATGTTTGACGAGGTGCTGTGTTGCTGACTCTCGGTCTTGGAGGGAATGGTCGGTAGTTTACCTTTGAATTTTTGATGGCTCAACTACTTGGAGTAATATATATCTTCACTCGAGTTTGGGGTAATGCACTAATGCTAGCAAGGGAGGAGGTGCATTTTTTTAATAAATTGTTCTCCCGTGGAACTCTAGCTGCCTCAATATGCTGCTTCCCTGTAGCGAGGCGGCTGTGGTTGCACCAAGTACCCAATAGCCATCATGACCATCCAAAATCCAAAGGGGTAAATTTGGAATAATACTAAAATTGATTTTTTGATGGTTGGATTGTATTTTGAACTACGTGCCAAGATCTCGGCCGCTCATTGCACATCAACATCTAGCTCGTGCCATTATATTTGCAAACCCAAATTCACCACCTTTGGAGGTTTTTTTTATTTTCTTTTTTGTGTGTGCCCAGGGTGGGGGGTTGGAGGGTGTGGTTGTTGTTTGCATATATTTTGGACAAGAGTTATCTATATTACATGGAGAGGGAGTTATTAGTGTTGATAAACAGTAACTCCCCCTCTTTAATTTGTCAGCTTTGTCAAACATCAACATTCTGTTCCTGCACAGTCTGATCCCTTCCTTCACATAGCTGCCCCAAGTGCCTACTTTGTCAGCTTTATGAAAAATTTTCGGTTTTAAATGCAAATGTACCTACTATTCAACACTTTACATGATTATTTGATCAAATTTGATAAAATCAGCACATTAATAATTTAAATTTAAATTGAATGATTTAAATAACACAAAGCTGTAAATAATAGTCTAATTAAAAATTTTAAATAACTAATTTTTGGTTCTCGGGCACGGGCACGAGCACGAGCACGAACACGAGCATTGTTTTAATAAAAAATTTCGAACATGTTGCCGTGCCCTCGGGCACGGGCATTCGCTAGTACTAGAATATGTCAAGGTTATAAAGCAAGGCTTTGATATGTACAAAGGGGTAGAAGTGGTCTCTCAAAGTATGGAAGAAAGCTAAGGAGACCACTTTATCCATGTCATCTTTCAAATATCACTCATAGGTCATGAAATGATCTAAAGTTTGGCATTGTTACCGTAGGATATTTGAATGCAATGTATAGATTATGGTTTAAGATAATCTTATGAAGAAAACTCATGGAAGCACATTATTAGGAAAAATAGAACAAGGATGATTTTAATCACTATATAGGGTATGGCATTTGTGTGTTCAATGTTTATGAGTCTCCAATAAAGGAGATGACCTAAAAGAGAGCCCTAAAAACACATGTCATCCCTCGTTTTTAGGTCATTTTAAAACCAACCAAAGAAGGAATTAAACAAGGGAAAGACAAAGATTTAAAGAAAATGAAATGGAAAAGGGCAAGAAAATCCAAAGATGGAATCTTACTCCCACACTCTGAATATCACATTTTATGTAAATCTACAAACACAATCCAACATGTTCATGTAGAGCTTCAAAAAAAAAAAAAATACATGTATTTCATTCATGTTAGGCATCACATTTACATGAGTTCTAACTCAAATCACATCAATCCTCATGGCAAGAAGGAAAGAGAGGTTACATATTATCTACATGACTTGTTACCAAGGAGAATCCTCTAGACAAGGAAATCTAATGTAGTAACATCTAAGAATGAAGAAGGAAGGTAGCTACATATGAGTAAAGAATGTATGGGACTTACCCACTCCCAAGGATCTTCAACAAGATGGAAGGAGAGGATGAGCAGTTCCTTGGTACTTTAGAACATTACCTGAAGGGTGCTCTCCTTGTCTTTAGTCTTCTTTTGTAGAGAAAGAGAGACTTCGATTTGGGTAGGGTTTGTGTTTAGGCTTTGTGTTTGAGCTTGGTGACAGATGGTTGGAACCCTCTAGAGAGTCTGCTTTAGAGTGATGAAGATGGAAGAAGGGAAAGATCTAGCTCAAAGGTGTACGCAAGCCTTCTCTTCCAACTTCTAACTCTCAACCTCTATGTAACTCTTCACTACTTTATATGGGACTTAGAGATTAAAGCTTTGTATTTCTTACTATTGTCAACTTGCTAGGGTAACCTCTTCTCTAACCTCTCTAAGCAAAGATCAATTCAACTAGTGTACTCCCAATGAAACTAAGTTGTTTATGAGAGGATGACGAGGGATTGGGAAAGATCTCATTTTTTTCATATCTCATTTTTTTTCCCATTTTCTTTCTCATTTGGGTTACTGAAATTCCAATTTCTTGGTTTTGGGTTAAGTTTGGGAGTGGTTGGTTGTGATGAGGGATTCAATTCATCAATTGATGAAGATGAGAAGGGTAATGCACTAGTTCTTAATTTGAGTTAGGATTAGGGTTTTTGATTTTGAGGAACGAGGGGATTGGGGACCCAAACTCACGTTTTGGCTTAGGCTTCTCATTGCTTTTCTTCTCTTCCCAAATGTGTCAAATGTTTAACATTTTCCTCAAATCAAACAGTTTTTATTCATATGGGGGATTGTTGGAAATAATGCATTGATGTGAACGAAAAATTGTAATGCCCCTCAATTTCTTAAGCAAAATTAGGACTGAGAGTTACCAAACATAATCTCAAAACAAGATAATTTAAACTTAAATAATTTCTTAATCCAATATTCAACAACAATCTACAAAACAACCACATTAATAGTCTCGGAGTCCTAAGCTCCTTACAATAAAATAACATACTAGTGCGTAGATCCTCAATCCAATATCCACGTTGCTATTTATCTACAAGATATTAAAAGAATGAGCTAAGAAGCCCAGCAAGTAAATATCACCTACCCAAACGAGCGGATCAAGTACGTCGTTCGAAAATAAGGTTTCAAAATATATTTCATATTTTATAAACCACTAAACAAAGATCATGAAGGAATCATATGAGGATCAAAACAACGTTTCAAATTCACATTTTGTGAAACTGACTAATTATACCACCGTCCCATACCAGCAGTATAATCAATCAATCTCACAATATTCAATGTTCAAGAATCATTAACCAACCAATCCTTAACGACATGTAGCACGGTATCATATTCAATGCATGTGTCACACGCATTCCCCTTGTGGAATATCATAGGCTTAGTTTCGAAACTAATTAGTGAGAACGATTCATATTCTTACTCACTGAGATTCATATTCGTAACAGAACATAGTCAGATTGACGGTTCGAAAGTAAATTCATAACATAATGCATTTTCAAACGAACTCATAATCAAAACATCAAAGTCAGTAAGGTTCATATGCTCGATCCATTTTTTGAGCATTTTCAAATACAATATTTTCAGAAGCACAAAAGCATTTTCATTGGCGTATTTGGATCAAAGTATGGTTTTACAAAATATAGGGATTAAATCAAACTAGAGAGAGTCAACGGCCACTTACCTTGAACACGACACATGCTAAAGCAAGTCAATCAAATGAACATTTTCCCAATCACAATCACTATCCATACCTAATTGTCACAAGAAACTCACTTTTAACACCAAAGTATAACTACAAGGTTCAACTAGCCATTTCTGAACTTTTAGGGGTCGACTGACATTTTTAGAATCTTGAGGACAGTCAAAGTCTTAACATTTGTTAGTCAGCTCTTATTAGTTAAAAGGCTGAGGACTTACTGGTAAAGTATTGAAACTAAAGGCTAACCATGACAACTATATTGAATATCAGGAGGCTGAGTGTAAGTATTAAAGTATATAATCATGTTCTTCATTTTACAACCCAACGGAATTTACCAATTCAGATCGCCGATAAACTCATATATCCCGCTGTTTGACATTTTTTGATTGCTTCTGTATTATTACTTTAATCTATTTATTAAATATTATTAAATACTCAATATTTACGATATAAAATTCATTGATCCAAAAAAATGATACAAAAAGCTTTAATCACTAATTCTTTGCTATGGACTCTCTCTCTCTCTCTCTATATATATATATATATATATATATATATATAATTTCTTTTTATTAAAACCACCGGAGTAACATGCAATAAATGGTTAAGATTTAAAGGGATGATTCACTAT
>JAOTQG010103383.1:0-12077 GCA_025631175.1 Iris virginica
CGCGGGAAAAATCTCTACCCAACCAACGTCTCCCACAAGCTGTAGATAGCCAAACCCATCCTCAGGAGAGAGAGAGAGAGAGAGAGAGAGAGAGAGAGAGAGAGAGATGGCGGTCTGTACCCTTCAAGCAGGACTAGTGACACCCAAAACAACCCATACCTTTCAACCCTTACTCAATTCAAGAAAACCATCATCCATAACTATCAATGCCTCTTCTTCTTCTTCTTCTACTTCCACTTCTGGGTCCAAACCCTCTTTGAATAATTCCAATAACCCAAAAACCAATCAGAGGAAGAGGCCACTGGTTGATGTGGGTATTGGGCTCTTAGCTGCTTCAATGGTTCTTTCTTCACCTTTTGAGGCCAATGCCACCAGGATTGAGTACTACGCCACTGTAGCTGAGCCTTCCTGCGAGCTTAAGTTTGTTCCCTCTGGTCTTGGTTACTGCGATGTCGCTGTTGGGTTCGGCGAGGAAGTTAAGAATTTTCAACTTATCGATGTGAGTAGTGTATAATGATATTACCCAAATTTTAATTATCTCGAGTGAACAAATATCACTCTTTTATCAATATTCTGACTAAGTGGTTGACCGAATGGGTGCTGAGGTTTGGGTAGCTGAATTTGAGTGAACAAAGATCACTCTTTTAAATACTTTTTCTTGTGAGTTATTCTAATCCCATTTAGCTATGGAATGTCTTCTGACTTTCTTTAGACCTTTATTGTGTTTGATGTCGATGTTTTGATTCATAACTTAGCTAGAAGAATTTTGTTTGCTCTATATTTGGGGAATGTTTCCATACACTCTAAGTTTGTCAGTTTTGTTGTGTTCGTTCTTGTTGCGATTTGAAGGAGGAAACGATCTCAATGTTGGTTTAGACTATACATCTATAAAATCAGCAATCATTGTTAATCTCAGGACAATCAACCTTGTGAAATATGGAATTTGCAAGTTTTTTTTTCTGTTCGAGTTTAGAAAGTGAGTTTTTGGTTATTTGTTTGATGTCTAACTTTTCCACTCAACAAGGACTTCTTAAGGAGAAGGTGAAATTATATCTGATGCTGATTTATCCGTAACTTGAGAATGAACTTTCTGAGAATTCGTGAGCAAAGAGGATAAAAGAAACACATCCATTTATTCCATCCATTATGCCATCTTGATACTGAATGATAGAGGAAAAAGTACGAATGCTGAGAATGCATTGCTGTCAAGTCGAACACAGGATGTAACTCTTCTTCAAATATGGCTAGTTTTCACTGTACTGCCTTAAACCCACCTGGTTGAAATTGGGCTACTCAGTTAATGATTCACTAGATAAGCTGCATTTATGGTCTGAAGTAAATCAGTTATGCATACAGTTTGCTCAAAGTGGATCTGAAAGATTTATAAATTGGGTCAGACAAAAACGTTCAGAATCTTGAAACTGTTAGCATTTCTTGGATTTTGTTGATTGTGCTAGTTAGAGTGGGATATCTACTCTTTTGAATATCTTAGCAGAGTTTGTTGACGTTAAGGTGCGCTTTATTAGATGCAACAGATGAGTTTAGCTGGTTTTTGTGAATTCTGATGTTGATCTGGAGTGAGTCATTTTAGGGGGATTCGGGTGAATTTTTCTGTTTTAAGATTTTTTTGTTGTGATATTATAAAAAAAAAATTAATTTTGTGATTGTGGTCGTGTGCTTGTTTCAGAATTTCTTTTTGATTAAAATCACTAAAGTGGTGAAAAGTAAACTTGGACAAAATCGGCGGGATGTCAGCTTTAGTGGCTCCTTCTCCCACTGAAGTCCGTGAAAGTTTATTCATCAGTGCCAACATTCCTCATACCTTTTACCCAATTTTAGAAATGGATCACGAAATAGGTTTTGGGAGGATATGTAGGTGAGGAAGACTGCAGCTTTTCTTTCACTCGATTATTTCGACTTCCTCTGGCTCAGATGTCGCTTCCGATTTTCTTTCTGGAGAGGGGTTGTTAACTATTTTCTGGAATCTTCATTTTACCTTCAGCTTAATGAACAGGAGGGCACTGAAGTTCTTGGTCTTCATAATTCTCTTTCTTAGGTGCCTAACATTCATGGCCAAGATTCTTGGCTCTGGGTTTTGGAGGGGTCGAGGCTCAGCTACTGTTGTTCCTTTCCATCACATTTGATTGTTCCTCTCGCGCCTTCTTTTTTTTTTTTTTTTTTTTTTCTGTCATCTTACATCTGGTGGATACATAATCCCTAAAAATTAGAAAATTATGAGCTTTTGTCTGGTCCCTCGTCCTAAATAAACTCGACACTGGACTCACAGGAAAATATCCCTGTAGTGGTGGTGACTTGTAAGACCGTGGCAGTCTCGTGATCACTTATTTATTAAGTATATGGTGCATGGTGTATCTGGAATCATCTATACGATGTGATGGGAGATGCATGACTTAGTTCTGAGTCTGAAGCTTCTTTTCTCCGAATGCAGTTCATTTATAGGCGTTGGCGGGGGAGCTTTAAGGAGTACTGTTCTTGGTTATTCAACACAACCGGACAGCGGTTATTTGTTTAGGCTGTTTTCATGATGTTCTCTTTGTTCTGATGGATCTCTCTTCCATTTCTTTGTTTTTTGTATTTTCTAATCTAACCGTTCACTTTTCTGATCAAGAAAGAAAAAGAAAATATCAATTTCTTTGAATATAATAAATTGACAATAGAAATAAGTACAACTGATTGATCACTTTTTTCTGCATCAAGATGCACTTGCAGGGAAAACCCAAATTCATTCATAGAATTGATGAGTCTTTCCTATTAAGCTATTAAAAATTTCTACACAATCTGAATTTGTGATTATTTTTGATTTTATATAGAAAAGTTACAACACAGTGTAGAAGCTGAAGAATCACGCAAGACTATGAGCTTGATGTTTGAAAAATGTAGATCAAATGAAGGTTTATGTGGACGTTCGTTGCTGTAGTATTTAGTATTTAAAACTCATGGTTAAGTATAGTAACATCCCAAATTACTCTTGCAATTGCAAAATTGCAAACTCTTAAGAGTCCTCGAAACACTTCGAAGATCTTAAAAACTGGTTCTAGTCTAAAATCAGGTTAATAAAAGCTTTGGAACAACAATCATTTTTGGCATATCATTACACTAAGTTCTGCTCCCAGTTCCTGGTATTTCTATCCTTGACATAGCTCCCCAATCTTGTACAAGAATTTGGTTGAATTTTTACACCATTATGGCAGAAAACATCTTTATTGATCAGATTTTGAAAAAGGTGTATGCAACCATGCTTTTCTTCTCCTTCCTGTTCCTAGTCACCTTTTCACTTGCAACCTATACCTGACATGAATTTATACTCAAAGAGTCTTCATTCCCTTTTTTTTGCTCGGCAACATTTTTTCCCCCGCCTCTTATGTAGCTCAAACGCCCGACCTCCCACTTTAGAAATGAGGGTTGGTACCGTGGGGTCGCATAACCACTTGGTGACTCTTCTCTCTCTTGACAGTTACCCTGCTTCATGTATAGGTTCATTACACTGCAAGGTTTGCTGATGGAATAGTTTTTGACAGCAGCTATAAGCGTGGTAGAGCACTCACTATGCGGATTGGTGTGGGCAAGGTTGGAATTTTTCTTATCGCACCTAACTATTGGTGCCTTCTTCCTTCTATCTTTTTTAATTTGTGGACATCAATCTTAATGTATGATTTTAATTCTTCTCTTGACTTACAAGTTACTATGCACATGAGTATTTGCTTATAGCTTCGTCCTCTTTTAACATTTTAAAATATTTGCATGCCATAGGAAATGCATGAACCGAGTATATATCAGGTGGGACTAAATGTTGATTGTAGTGACTTGTGTTCCTTCTTTCGTTGCATATCTTTTACTCTATAAATTACAAGTCCCATATAGGCATAATCCCTCTGTTTCAAACAAGCAGTCCGTTTTTTTTAGTCTGAATTACAATTTTTGTTTAAGCAAGTACATCTACATGTATTTTTGGTCAAAGTGTTTCCACATTGACCAGAAAAACTCCTTATTTGCATTAAAACAGGTGAGAGCATATGGTCTTTTAGAATATACTATGTCTAGTTGGATGTAGAATGGCGTGTACTTGCCAAATGTTAGTGCAAGCTGAAGTTAGATATGAATTTCAGTTTATTGGATGAGATCATTCCAAGTTAGTTTGAAGTTCTGGCCCTGAAGAAAGCCACAAGGTACCGGGGAAAAAGAATTAAAATAGAATAGAAAAGAAAAGTGTAGACCATCAAAAAGCAGTTGATGCAAAAGTACATATTGAGTTGGAACTTGGAAGTAGTATTAAACTTGCCTCTCTATTACCTTTCTTTTGTCCTAGTTTCATAGTGGAATGAACATATTAGTGTGACTTAGAAACGATGAAGATTGGTTTAGATACAAAGAAATTATTTAGGGCCGAATCAAGAATGCAATATCGTAACAGATCGGTGCAGATGGTCCTGTTCACCATATCAGATAGAGTAGATGCGTTATATGGCTTTTTAGTTTAAATTGTCTCTTTTGCCCTCGACATGATTGATAATTTAAAGTGATGTGAAAGGGGATAGAAAGGATGAAAGAAGAGAGAAAGGGGGAGAGAGGAGAGAGAATGTGATGTGGTAGTTTTGAATTGATCTGTAAGAGTGTATAGATATAGGGGTAGTAGATGGAAAGAGATAATATTAGATGGTGATATAGATAATATATGAGTGTCATATTGGATTCTTGATCGCATATATCCCATATACCTCATATAACCATATACCACCATTTTTGATTAGTGATCCGACCCTTACACATACATCATGTTTTCAACTGTCAACAATTTAGGTGATCAGAGGATTGGATCAAGGAATAGGAGGCGGTGAAGGAGTACCTCCAATGCTTGTTGGTAGGATTCTGCTGATATCTATTTCATTTTAATGCTGTTGAATGTTCAGTCTGTTCTTAGTTATCAACCAAGCCTATTTCACTTTGGCATTTGTATACAGGTGGACGACGTAGGCTTCAAATTCCTCCAGAGTTGGCATATGGACCTGAACCTGCTGGCTGCTTTTCAGGTGCAGATTTTCGCAATTCCTGAATATCATTTTCCCTTTTGTTTTATGTTTTACTTCCTATACCAAAAATGGATAAAACTAATAGGGAGCGAGAGTATTAAGAAACTAGTCCTCCTCTCTCTGTCTGTATTGTCACACTTTCCTCACTATGTTTAGGAATGGCATTTTTATGTTCCTATAACTTCATTAGCAGAGCCACTGTTGTATGGCAATAGTGCCAAATGACAATGCAGATTGTACAATTGTCTACTATACTGAGTTCTTTGGTAGAGCCACTGTTGTATGGAAATAAAGTTTCCCTGTTATATTTCCCCAGCTATCATTTGCATTCTTTTCACTAGTCACTATATGATAGGATCCACATTTTCTCTATTTTGATTTCATTTAGTTCATAAAGGCTGACATGATAATCCTCATATGCTGAAAAATGATTTAAGTTTGACGCGACATTTTTTACCACTTCGATGGCATGAGGTAGCATTACCTAGGAAACTAGCCTAGCTAATGCTAGAGTAGGCTGAATCTGTGACAAAACCCATTATCTATGACCTTTATTTTGATAAGAATGTGTTTGGATGGCATAATAACATGATAGTTTCGGAAAAGGATGCTACTTTTGGATGTATGAAAATGCAAAGAAATGACATTCGTTCTCCGAGGGAGGCAGTATGAGAGGTCTGAACTTTAAGTTCTCCATAACATTGAAATGCCAATTACAGAACAGGAATAATTGGAACTTCCATCTACTAGTGATTATGGACACTAGAGTACCAAGTTCAGAAAATGGTTTACTGGCTTCTTGAAAATTTGATGGATAGCCCCAGTGGTTAAGGATCTCATTGTTAATTTTCTAGAAGGATTACTTAAAAATCTTAGACCTTTTGTTTAGTTCCAGTAAAAGTAAAAAGAGAATAACAGCTACTGCTATTTTGTCTCTCAATTCTCTTCTCTTTTTTTTTTTTTTTTCTTTTTGCGTAGGTGACTGCAATATACCTGGAAATGCAACTCTCGTCTATGACATCAATTTCGTAAACGTCTACTCCGGCAATAGAAAGCGATGAGGTGAAACATAAATGATGAACAATCTCCAATATTCTGCAACAGCACAGTCAAGTGAGTCTCTCATCTGCTTATGCAAAGATTATAACTTGCCATGTTTGATTGTAATCTCATTAATCAAGCTTCTCGTCAACAAGAAGTTATCATTACCTACAGAATAGCCACTTAGAAATTACATGGTGAAATGTGGGGACACTATCCACAAGGCACTGGTAACTTAATGGTGTCAAATGTCAATGGTTTCCCTTTGGATTTTATTGTTCCAATGAATCATTATTTCCTTCATTAAGAAGTTGAGATAATGGCTCAACTGTGATGATGAAATATTCATTTTATGAGTATGATACGGTTTTCTATTAAATAAGAATAAATAATCTTCAAACTCATGTATAAAGCTTCATCTATTCAAAAGATGATCCAGCAATGTATGCCTTAACACTCCCCTTCACGAGTGCCTCCCTCCACATGGGAGATAAAGTCAGGTGATACCTACACATCACAAACCAAATAGTATGCCAGTTTGTCTTTTGGAAATGGAAAATAAATGCAAGGAACCAGATACTTGAACCCAAGATTAGTCGAGTGCGAGTACAATGTTTAAGTTACCAACTCATTACAATGTTTGAGCTGTTAGAAAAAGGGCCCACCATTGAATTTCCACTATATCCGACGAGGTACACACCATGGAGATTTTTCTACACCACACTACGCAAATGAGGTTACAAGGATACGCACACCCCTCATGTAGTACTAAAACCTCCAGCCCAACATAGCCATGCGCTTTGTCCTACACACACCAAAGTCTAGGTCACTGAAAGTTTGTCTCTTTCACCAATGTATACAACATGCCTTTAAATTGGCCAAAAACTACACCTGTAAAAACCACCAAAGGCAATTGGAAGGGGATTGCTGCAGTCCACCACCTTCTCACGTATGTATCTAATGTCAGTATTCCTACTCGGATTTGGAATCCTATTGTAAGTTCCAACATGCCATTTAGCTTACCAAGTTACTTTTCCTCTTGTTCCAGGCTTCCTCAATATGCATAATCCTTGTTTAAGTAGGAAAGGTCTCGATGCCATACCTAACCATGTGTATCCCCGTGTTCAGAGTCTTCCTTAACCTTTATGATTTAGGAAAGGTCTCGATGCCATACCTAACCATGTGTAGCCCCGCGATCAGTCTTCCTTAACCTTTATGATTTATGACATTTTGAAACATTTTGCATACAGTTGGCTTGCAGTTCCTTGGTACGCTACTTCATGTTCAATGTAGCCCTTGCAAAGATAAACCCCTGATTTAAGTAAAATCAAATGCAGTTTTCTGCTATTTGTAGAAACTCTCAAACAATTAACTGACTTTAAATCAGTTACGAATATTAGCATATTATGCCTTTTAATACATAATCAAGATGTCAGGTCTTTGTTTCATCTTAATCTGGATTACCATTGGGATTTATAAATTGTTTGTTTCTTGAAGCAGTAGATATTTATATTAGATGTACATCATGTACTGGATTGAAAAGCCTGAAAACTTAAAAAGATGCTCTCTCATCCCTCTCAGCTGAGACCAGTGTTCTGTTTAGGATTTCCGACTATGAAATTTTAGTGTTTCAATTTTTGTTTTGAAAACTATGCAAACAGTTACAGTTTCCAACTTTCACTCTTTATCCCACATACGTTAGGTTCATACATCGAAGACCAAAAATGATTGTGCTGGGATTACTTACTACCTTTGTGAGGTATTAATGTATCCCTTAGAAATTTGGCCATTAAAATGTTGCCTTTGTGAGTGGGTGTAGTGGAATGGAAGGGATACGATCTTATGGGCGTCGTGTTGTATCTTGGACCATCAGCATGTGATATATATTCTTCTAAAACCCATTGCTTTTATGAGGTCAACAAGATGCCTCTTTCATTGCAAAATCATGGTAGGTGAATTAAGTCTTTGTACTGTAAGCTAAAGTGGGTGATGATGAAATGCTCCCAACATATCTAAAGTAAAATTACTTAATTATCTATAGAGATTTTTGTTTTCTTAATGTATTTTTTATTTAATTTACACACTAGGATTTTTTATAAACCAGTTCTCTATCAGTTAGATTGTACATTGACGTTGTAATCTGAATCAGGGAAAAGAGCTCTCTGTTTCAGAGATGTAAGACCGAATACATCACCCAAAACCCGCTATGTAGGAGTTCAGTGACGGGGCTGTCCCTTTTATTCCATGATCACGTTTTTTTCAGAGTTCGTTCAGCTGCTTGTATACTATAGCGAGTCTTTTCATTCTCGATAAGAGTTACTATTCTTATACTGATATGCTTTATATCCGTTGGCATTGATTGATCAGAATCATAGCGTTATGAAGATCCAGAACAAAGACTGTTTGTGAGTTTCATCCAACGTATATGTCTAAACTTGGTGGCAAAAACGATTCACCAGGAGGATGACAAGTTAATGCTTATTGCCATCTCAACTGGGCTGCTTAGAACAGCAATTTTTTGCAGCAGTTGTTGATATGGTAACTATCGATCCCATTTAATTATACTAGTTGAATGCCTTGTGCAGAAAATAGCGTACGATTTCAAGTTATTATCACCTCATGTATATGTTGTAGATCTCATATAAATTATTTCTACAGGATTGCTATTACTACAATCCTTTTTCCTTTAACAAGTTTGTGTACATCATGGATGCTTAATTTATGAGGGGTTTGGGAGTGTAGGGGGTAGATATTTTTGATGCTCGTCACTGGTACAATTACTCTTTGAAAGTAGATCAAAAACTTGTCATGCACTGGATTCCTTTGGGGAAAATGGAGCTTTTACCTTTTCTTTGCTTCCAGGAAGTATCCTTTAGGCCAAAAGTGAAAAGATATGATTCCTGAATTAACCCTTTTGTGCTGAATACAACTCATTACCCTCTTTATTAACTCCATTTGACCTAAAGTATGGATGTCATATGGCATATACATGTCTAGATCCAAACGACCCTACCTTAAGTGAATCACTTCCCACATTTAGAGCTGCTTGTGTTCGTGTGCCTGAGAGCTGGGAGCTGGGGATAAGGGATTATTGCTAGTGTCAAGTGAACGATATTGACCATATACTCGATATCCAGACATTGAGCACTGCACTCGTAAACTTGAAAACTAAAATCACCCTGTTTATGTGAACTTATCAGTCTGTCATTGCACAATTAGTCAGTCACACGATCAAAAGTCTAATTTCTAAATGAAATCAGCAAATTTGAAACACCAGATTTTTCCAAATGAACTTACAATTAACTAACTATCATCAAGGTATCAGCCAATATTTAGATAGCCCAGGGAACAATAATAGTACATAAAAAGTGCTCCCATGTGATCATAAGCCCCCCAATTGATTTGAACTTGAGACTAGAATCTGCCGTAGTCACTCGCACACTCGAAAGTCTGATTTGTACTGTGAACTATCCCAATTAAACTCTGATTGTTTTGTTGGATACACCAGATTTTCTCCAATAATTAGCACTAATCTAATAAAAACTGAACCATCAAGTTCCCCCCTCCCCCACTAAGAGGTCATTAGGTAGCAACAACAGATTAGTATTATCATAATTCTAAATAATTGCAGGTGTTGTCCTGATTCATATAGCAGCTAGCCTCAACCTCTCTTTCTTTCTTTTTATTTCCTCATTTGTTTATGGAGTAATTGGTTATTTTATGTTATTGTTAATATGTGTTATAAGATACGTACAGCTGTAGTAACAATATAACTATCCCAAGTCATCCCACTTGGAATACAGAAACTATAACATCATCCATGAAAACACTAGCAATAATAAAAGGTAAACATATGACTAGTATCTTCATTACAATCCATATCTATTTCCATTACCGAAATTTAAAAACCATTCTACAACTCAAATTACACTAATGCCCCTTACACAAAACCTACGAAGATTACTAAAAAGAAGAATCACGGACAGTAAGGACACTTACTGCATGCCTTTGGGTTTGCTTGAAATGTAATTAAGTTGAGATGCGGGCAAACTCATAAATAGAAGCAAAGGGAGCATGTAAGGATAGGAATTTAGTGGGTAGGTCTAGGATGGTTTTACATGATAGAGCAGGCATTTGGATTATCATCACTGAACATGGTGATATAGGGGTCTTGGTCATATCTGGTTACAGTCCCACTTGTGGGAGCTGCAGACATGTCAACCTTTCTGACAAAACCAGGAGGAGCCTTCTTGTCATAAGCTTGAGCTGAATAAGGCTGTGCTACTAGGTTGTAGGGTACGTAGGGCCATATCTCTGCCTTCTTCCCTGTTGACTTTGCCTTCTTCAATACCTTGCTTGCCTCTACATACCCACTCACAGTCACCTTCTGCTGCTTCCTGTTTATTTCCACACTCTTCACCCCTGCATTTGCAGATTCAGAGAAAACACAGTTTAAGCATACGTTTAAGTAAAATATGAACAAGAAAATGAAAACAGAAAACAGTTCTGAAAACTCTCAAGAGGGAAGAGGGAGGAGTAAGTAAAAGGTACCACTTAGGGAAGACATGGCTTTCTTGACTTTGAGCTCACAGCCATCACAGTCCATCCTTACTTTCAGATTCACAGTTTGTAATTGCTTCCTCTTCTTCTTGTGTTTATGGGAACTGCTCATCAAGTCAGAGAGGTATTCCAAGGTTCCACTAACACCCATAGTTTCTTTTTACTAGTTCTGTTTGTGAATTTCTGTCCAATAAAAGAACTTCAAAACATGAAAGCAGATTGATTAAATTGTGGCTTTAGAGGTGTCTTAGGTTTTTCAAAGAGAGAATTGTATAAATTGAACTTCTTTCCCTCCAAAAAGAATTGGATTGATGCCTTCCTTGCCTTCTACAAACCAAAGGAAAAGGGGAAAAAGGATCCTAAGGCTGCTTCCTAAACTTTCTTCTGAATTTGCTTCCTTTGTGATCTTTCTTTCTTCACAAAGGCCTCTTACTTATATAGGCCTTTTCTCCATCAGGTCCTAACAAAGAGAAAAAAAAAAATGGTGGTGGTCCCCTCAAACAGCCATAAACAAAAATATTTGTTTAAGAAGCCTGATGTTTAGTGGGCTTTGGACATTGTTGTTTTCCCAAATTAAAATATGGGTTTCTCACTTTTTGAGAGATACTAGTACTTAAGGGTGCAAGAAAAAGAGGAGATGTGGGGGCAAGATATTTGTTCCATGGACAAAAGTGTACATTGCTAGGGTATCAATCTATGTGCATATAAAATGAAATGACACATCCATTAGGTACTTGCATGCATATGCTAACTAAGTGAAAAAATATGTTACAAATTGGTCTTCAATTAGGAGGTTTATGTCATTGGCTATATGCTTGAAATCGTAAATTAAATAGTTTTGCACTAGATAATATTTTGAAAATGTTGATGAGTATATTTGGATTGCTCTGAAAGAACGACGACTTTGTGAGACATGGAGTATTCATTATGCTAGTATCTTTCGTGATCAAGACTTGGATGTTTAGATCTCGAGTCTATATATGAAGCAGAAAAGTATCTTGTTTTCAATTTTTTTTTTTATTTTTGGGTTTCGTTTATTAATTAATTTTCAAATTCATCAATTTAACATGATTAAATTATGTTTCCATTCACTTTCAACTTCTATATAATCAAGTTTATGTTTCCATCCCTCTTCCATTATTGCGCCAAAACATAATATGAACAAAATGGTCTTTGAATGGGTAAAAGAAAAACTATACAGCATTTTTTTTTAATTTGCTTGTTGGTTGGGCTTTTAATTTGGTTTCAGAGCAAAAACTTGGAAAGCAGTGGGTGGGCCCACTGCTCCTAGTATCTTTAAACTGGTAGCCAATAATAGAGAGAGTAGTTGCCACGTTTCGAGGTCTGCGACCTACCTCACCCACGTGAATAGGGGGTAGGAGTTGGGGGGGGGGGGGGGGGAGGGAATTTAATTAAATTTAAAAGGTT
>JAOTQG010103394.1:0-13231 GCA_025631175.1 Iris virginica
GGAAAGTAGAGGTAAAAGAAGCCTAAAAATTCTAAAGTGACAATTATTTTGGAACAAAATTTTCTTGCTAAAAGGTCGGCTATTTTGAAACGGAGGGAGTAATAAAATAGGGCTTTGATTTCAATATGACCGGAACGGATTTCAGGAGGTCGACGCTCACCGTCCTTTTGATCTTTATATACTCCAACAGGCGAGCCGAAATCGTGCTCTTTGGAGTTCATAATTTCATGTATGCAGTTGCTCTTAGCCCTAGGTCACAAACAATCAATCGACTTCCTTTCGCGGACTGGACAAGGAATCCCATTTGATTTGACTTGATTTGAGGTTCGGGAGAGATTATTAGTTAAGAGGGATAGAGACGCACAGAGAACTAGCAGGAAGGAAGAACAACTTCGTACGGAGCCCTTCCGCTTAACTTCTTCAATTGCTGTGCTGGTATGCATTCTTAACCTAATTTATAAAAGTTCGGATTATTTAAGGATCAAAATCTAGTGTATCAAATATGTTTTAATTAGTTGGTGTGCATCGATGTTTTTTAATTTGTTTGAACTCCAAACTGTTGTGGAGTACTTGATAGTCCAACGTATTGCCTCTCTCTATTTTGAAGATTTCGGAGCTTGCAGGAAATGGAGGACGACGAAGATTACGTCGAATATGTGCCGGTGGCAAAACGCCGAGCACTGGAGGCGCAGAAGATTCTTTCGCGCAAGGGAGCTGCTCCGTTAGAAGATGAAGCTGAAAAAGCCAAAGAAGTGGAGGTCAAACCTAGTTTGCTAGTCAAGGCCTCTCAACTTAAGCGTGACCAGCCAGAAATTACTCCCACAGAACAAATGGTTCAACAGGAAAAAGAGATGATTGAGCATTTATCGGATAGAAAGACACTGATGTCAGTTCGTGAACTTGCCAAGGGAATAACATACTCTGAACCATTGCCAACCGGATGGAAGCCACCATTGCCTATAAGAAGGATGTCAAAGAAGGGGTGTGATGCCATTCGGAAGCAGTGGCATATTATTGTTGATGGGGAGGAGATTCCCCCACCCATTAAGAATTTCAAGGATATGAGATTCCCGGAGCCAGTTTTGAGGAAGTTGAAAGCCAAAGGAATTGTACAGCCAACTCCCATTCAAGTTCAAGGACTTCCAGTTATTTTATCCGGAAGAGATATGATTGGAATAGCATTTACGGGGTCTGGCAAAACGTTGGTTTTTGTATTGCCGTTGCTTATGTTAGCAGTGCAGGAGGAGATGATGATGCCGATTGTTCCAGGGGAAGGACCATTTGGTTTGATCATCTGCCCGTCTAGAGAGCTTGCTAGGCAGACTTATGAGGTTGTAGAAGAATTTTTGGTGCCTATGAGGGAATACGGATTTCCAGAAATAAGGCCTTTGCTTTGCATTGGTGGTGTTGATATGCGATCACAACTAGAGGTCGTGAAGAGAGGTGTCCATATTGTAGTTGCTACACCTGGGAGGTTAAAGGACCTGCTTGCCAAAAAGAAGATGAATCTGGATAATTGCAGGTATGCACTTACAACCATTATATTTACTTAAAAGATTGCGAATATGTTAAAAGTAGCAATGAACTTTTTGTTATGAAATTGTATTCCTGTGGATATATACTGATCTTAAAGTTGAGTCTGTTTTCAGTATCATGTAAAGATCCCGGTGACAATAAGATCACAGGGGTTTGAAAGTAGGTTTTTCGGGGGATGCACTTAATGTGGTCAATTTTGATAAGTTATACGAAAGTAGTCCAAGGCTAAAATGTAAATTAGTTTTATAGTTATTATATTGTTTGCACATGCAGTAATGTCGAAAATGGTCTGGCATCTGTTCAAACATTAGTCGATGTAATATATCGGAAACGATATTGCTTTTATACAAACTACAAAGGAATGAACATGCCAAAGCTTGTAATCCTGTATATTTATAATTTGTTGGTTTTAAATACTGATTCTAGAGATACAAATCTGTAGTTTAAAATTTCCTCTGCCTAAAATAAGTGTCCTTGACTTTATAAATGTGTGGGCACAGAGTTTGCTTGTGTGCGAGGAAAAAATTGTGAACACTTATTTTGGGATGGAGTGAGTAGTATGGTTGTCCCAACATCCTTTTATTTGTTTCTTATATCTATAACCTATAAGTTCAATTTTTTTGTGTATAGAGAATCATTGTGCTAAGGTTATACGGACTGTTCTCTTGCACAAGAGAACTGAGTGTTCTTTGCTCGTGTCTTTCCTTTTTGAGCCTAGGTTTCCAAAGACATAAATAGAACTCTTTATATTTCTTATGAATATGCCTCTCTTCTTTTGTGGTTAACTTCTTCACTTACACCATGGCTATTTGGAAGTTGATGAATTTGGTATAATTGCCATCTTCCAGGTAATAGGGCCAGTCTATGTACTTGCATAAGATCTTTCTCCTGTGCGGATGCTATATTTTAGTTGCTTCCCTAATAATAAACATTTGTGAATTCTAAATTATTGTCTTGATGAACAATATTTGGCTTATTGGAGATGCATGTGACATTTTCATTTTACATTCAGGTATTTGACCTTAGATGAGGCAGATAGGTTGGTGGATCTGGGCTTCGAAGATGACATAAGAGAGGTGTTTGATCACTTTAAAGCTCAAAGACAAACTCTCCTGTTTTCTGCTACCATGCCCACAAAGATTCAAAATTTTGCTAGAAGCGCACTGGTGAAACCTGTTACTGTTAATGTGGGAAGAGCAGGAGCAGCTAATCTTGATGTTATCCAAGAAGTTGAGTATGTGAAGCAAGAGGTAAAAATTGTCTACCTTCTTGAGTGCTTGCAGAAAACCCCACCTCCAGTTTTGGTATTTTGCGAGAACAAAGCTGATGTGGACGACATACATGAATACCTGTTATTGAAAGGAGTAGAAGCTGTGGCTATTCATGGAGGCAAAGATCAAGAAGAGAGAGAGTATGCCATTGCATCTTTTAAAGCAAGCAAAAAAGATGTATTAGTTGCTACAGATGTTGCCTCGAAGGGTTTGGATTTTCCCGACATCCAGCACGTGATCAACTATGATATGCCAGCGGAAATTGAAAACTACGTCCACAGGATAGGACGTACTGGTAGATGTGGGAAGACGGGAATCGCAACAACATTTATTAACAAGAATCAAAGTGAAACAACACTTCTTGATTTGAAGCACTTGTTGCAAGAAGCAAAGCAGAGGATACCTCCAGTCTTAGCTGAACTGAATGATCCGATGGAAGATTTGGATGCTATAACTAATGCGAGCGGTGTGAAAGGTTGTGCCTACTGTGGTGGGCTTGGTCATCGTATCCGTGACTGCCCCAAGTTGGAGCATCAGAAGAGTACCCAAATTGCTAGCTCCAGGAGGGATTACTTTGGATCGGGTGGTTATAGAGGAGAAATCTGATTTGTTTTACTTATGTACGAGGATGTATACCAACGTGAACAACCTGGTATGTAAATTATTAAATTAGATAAGCTGATATGTTGAATTCATATGCTTTTCATCAGTTTTACTAGATGCTAGTAGCACAATTACGTCAAAATGTTTTTGATCAATGGTTTGTTGACCGTTATTACAACGCCCAGGTTATTCTTTTCTTTTTTAATCTTAAAAAGGTTGGAGGGGATATAGACCTTACCCCAACCCAATTTTTTATTAGCTAAGCTCCGAGCAAGTGGAGGAGATATCTTCAGCAAGATAAGAGTTTCTCCCCTATATTGTCTCTGATGGAACTTGAAGCCCTGACCTCACATAAAGAAAGAGAAGATGATACTGCGTGAGCTAAAACTCTTTGGTTATGAATTGGTCACTAAGGTAACATAACAATAGAACTTATTTCAAGTTTCAGGGTGATTATCTAATCTGAAAAGAACGCTTCCAGTTTTGGGTTATGACATTCTATTAATGTCACTCATTGATGTTTTAACTTATTTGGCGTGCTGTATAATCTTGCCTTAATTAAATGTCTACATCTAATGTGCTGTTGAAATTAGTCTTTACTAAATAATTAACATAATGCAGTCACAAAAACTACTTTTCTTTGTATGTGTGTGTCCTCCCTACTGGAGACTGTAAAAGTCAGATATTTATCAAACTATAGTAAAGAGACAAAATAGAGGGGTGTTTTAGAGCTCCTTTATGAGAAAATTTACTCAAAATGATTTTTCAACTCTCTAATTAGAACTCAAACCCTTGATCTCAATGCTGGCCTCAGTTAATTTGGCATGCTTAGAACATATTGATGGTAACATATGTTCAGCATTAAGAGTTGGTAAAAAGAATAGTTTTCAAAACACTGTGTTGGATTGCTTAAGATGCTAATGGAAGGTTGTCTCTTAACTCTCTTTTGCTTCCCTTAGGGTTAGGCTGAGGGTGTTTGCATAAAGGTGCTGTACATTACCAGAAAATACTGTTGAAACCTTCGGCTCCTTTGTTTCTGTTGCAAGAGAGGCGAGGGAGGGAGGGAATACTCTTGGAATGGAGAAGTATCATCATAGTTTCCTTGCAGATCCATAGGCTTAATTGTTGGGGAGGGAAGGGGGGGTGTGCTTCCTAAACCACATCTGCGAATGAGCAACGTGTTGATTTGCATTACAGGTTTTTATAGATGCCACTGCATTTTGTGGGTTACATATGCAGTAAATGGAGGCAATATACGGCACATGGTGATGAGAGACCCACAATCTCTGCCCCTTTTGTTGCCAACTCTGCTGTCTTTAATCCTCCCTTTTCACCTCTGCCGCTTCATCTATTGATTCGAGGAAACCAAATGCCCGAGAGGTAAATCGGATGAATAATGCTAATACGAAATTACGGAAGGAGAAGACAATTTAGCTCTTGAAGGGAAACAGATGCTCTTTGAACTCAATTTGAACTGGTGTTTGATTTGAGTTTGTAGTAATTAATAGAGGAGAAGGGGTTTTGCTGGTGAACTCTTGATTACAAGTGGCCATATTCCAGCAAGACTAAGAATTTCCGGTGAATTTAGACTGCCAGCAACTACAGTTCGGCAATGTCCTGCATCCAATGATGGGGGTTGTCCTCTTTTTACTCACAAGTGTAGTTATGTGAACTCAACCATTTCAATTAACATAAAATGTACAGAAATGTAGTTATAAGGAGTACTTCACAAGCTTGGGTGTAAAATCCACAGTGACAGCCCCGACTTTAGCTATTGACTTCCCTATTTCCCATGTATGGTCCTCTCCACTGCATCCACCGTGCCCTTCTGCGATGCAATTGACCAACTGTTGTGTCCCTTCCTTTTTCAATTTGCTGCGATTTTCCTGTTCCAGATTGTAATATCAAACTCATTGTTCAGGTATTGTTGCAGACAATGATACACTCCCTCAGTTACAAAGTAAATTGTCATGTTTGATAAAAAAAAATGTGAGTGCTTTTTCAACCAACATGGCACTTAAATTGGAACGGAGGGAGTATTGTTTGTTTGGTTTGCATTTTACTGACATGACCAGTATTTGCATTCGTGTCTATCTGGGGGTTTGGGTTTGTACTCTTTTTATCCTCTCAAATTAAAGTTGCTTTCCTCTTTCAGTCTAATTCGTGCAACTACTAAGTACTAATGCTTTGATATTAATGTTACAAGCGTTCAGCTGTTTTGCTTATTGTGCATTGAACTAATATGGAAGCATAAGGATGGATTTCGCTGTAATTTGCTTACTGCTGCTTTGTTTCATTGTCTTTACTTTGTTTGATATTTTGTCCCCGTAAGATGCATGCATACTTACTGCTAGTACAGAAACTATAACTCCGCAAAGCCAGCAGGGTATTGTTTTCGGAATTGCACCTTTTAATATTCATTGGTGATTGGTTATGTCCAGTATCGTATCTGTTTTGTGGGGGCATAGTTTGTACTCCCTGATTGAAGAGGGACACTTTTCTTTTTGGGAAGTCCCATTTCAAAAAGGGGCATTTCCCTTTTGGGTCATTCCATTTACATTACCCCTACCTTTTGTAAGGGATAAATATGAGCCCCATATTTAAGGGACTTCTATGGAGATTAACCATTTTCAACTCATTAATTAATTTCAGTATCTAGTTATGGTGTTCCTCTTGGCATTCGTGTCATTGCTGTGGCTGCTCAGGTTCATAAGCTTGGTATTGGCTTTCCTTCAAAGTAGTTGTAGGTCAGGCCACTATGAAACTATAAGCCATTTGTTTCTTAGCACTGATCTGGCTAGATATATTTGGCATATTTTAGTGCTAAACTCAACTTTGAAGTTGCCTGGAACTCTTTTCTTGCTCAGTTTCAATATTGTTTCTTTAGAAATGACAACTCTCAGGTTGGTACGATCAGATCTTTGCGCCCATCCATCATTTGTTGGGAAGTCTGGGTTCGCGTATGTGTTATTCATGATGATAATGCTTCTCTCAACTTTGCCTCTGTTAGGTTCAAGGTTTGGAAGTCATTATTATTATGTATGCATTCTTTCATACCCGAGATTGGTACTAGCTTGCATTCTCGGGCTAACACTTTGGCTTGCAAGTTACCTATCTTACCTTACAAGATCAGCTCATGGGTAAATGTGATGGTTTGGCAGCTGGTGGGGGAGTAGTTAGAGATCATTTGGGTAATGTGATGCTTTCCTTTTGTGCTTCATTTGGTCATTGAACTAATATGGAAGCAGAAGGAAGGATTTCGCTGCTTGGTTTAACTCTTATGTGCTCAAAAGAATTTGCTTCTCGCCGAGGTAGAATGTGACTCCAATATCTTAGTTGATAGCATTTCTGGCAAGGCTAAGATAAGACCCCATGGTGTTTGTTTACTGTTCTTTATTAGAAGATGTAAGCCTCTTCTTGGTCACTCAGTTCTCTCTCATGTTTTCAGAGAGGCACATAAAGTGGCCGACTTTCTCTCCATGCTAGGTCATGTTCAGAATAATGTTTTCAGGATTTTTCTTTTTCTAGAGACATTTCAGTAATTCTTGGAGAAGGATCCTTTAGGTACTTTTTTCTTTTAGATCTCGTTGAAGGTTTTTTGTTTTTATATTTTAGGGTAAGGCTTCTAACCAGCCCTGATGATGTACGCAAGCACATGTGTTGTACTTGTTCTTCGTTTAAAAGGAGTGTCATTTTAATTTTATTCACATAAATTTAAAAAATAATATAAGATAACAGTTTTACGGTGCGGCTATTTGCAAAGCACGCAAATGATAAGTTCAATATATAAAATTTTGTAATAGAAGTAACTTTTATTTTTTTTTAAAAAAAAATTATACTATTTTAAATAAAAAATAATAAAATAATTACTAGCTTCCCTAAATACTTAAAACAATAAACTAAATTCAAATTCGAGGTCATAATTAAATTGAAATTTAGGATGTGGGGTAGGGGCAGGGGTAATCATATTGATTAATGAAGTACCCTAAAGCACCAAGATTGGAGTAGGAGAGGGAACCAAAGTCATTATTAGTATCGAAGTCCTTGAGCATGACCACCACCACCAGCCAGCGCCGCCACACAAAGCCTCACCAACAACAGTCGCAGCAACATCTCCACACTCCTCATGGCGCTTCCAGTACCATCTTCACCGAGCTTACCGCGGGAGAGCTTCCATTATCTGCAGATATCATACTCTTGTCCCTCTATCATATTGCACTATAATTATTTGTTTCTAATCTTGTTTGTTTGTTTGGTGTGTGTATGATTGCAAGTACCGAATATTAACTCAGTCATGTTGCCTTAAAAAATTCGCTATCGAGGCTGAGAAGACAGCTTTCAAATCTCCCAAGAAGGCTTAAGTTAATTAGATGGCCTCTGCTACGATTAGGTGTAATGCGAGAAAGAAGAAGACGAAAGAGGGGAGAATATGGATTTAAAAAATGTGTAGTAAAAATATCATTTGTTATTTAAAAAAAGGATAAAATAGGAATATAAGTGTTTTAAATTGAGTTAAATATTGAAATATTATGTATTATATATAATTGTGTATTTTATAAATTATCGCTCTTCAATTTTATCACTACTAAAATATTATTATTTTTGTCCAAAGAAAAGATACATTTTAATTAGTGTGAAGAGAGAGAGAGAGAGAGAGAGAGGGGACGAAAAAAGCAAAGGCAAAAGAGAAAAAATGTTCTAAGAATATGCATTAAATATTAAATCAGTATTTTTTTTCTTTCAAAGTTGAATCGATATGGAAAAAGCAAGTATGTTAAAAATTTGATATCGATTCAAAATTTACGTTATTTTTTGGTTCAAACTCGATTCGATAACTCGAAAGCTTAATTTGAACTCGAGTTCGAACTCGAAAAAATGTACTAGTTTTAACTCAGTTCGATAGAAAATTTTCGATTTTAAACTTGAACGGGTCGATAATTCGAATTAGATGTATAATATATATTTTAAAATATATATAATAAAATTAAAAAATATATTAATTTAGATTAATTCGCTATTTGGTTGTTAGGCCCGATAATATAATTAAATGGATCGATATCGAATTTGAGTTTGAACCGACTCGAATTGAACTATAAAATTTTCAAGTCGAATCAAATCATAAGCTCGCGAATTGGCTCGATTAGATTCACACCACAGGGAGTAGAATACATTTCTTTATCGTCTATTTCATACTAGCAGCTAGGGCTATGGTAATCAACGGGGTTGATCCAAGTAGTAAGCGATCTGGATTTGCTTGAGGGATGTCTCAAGTTCGAGTCTCACCGTATGCAGAAAATCCCCGCTGGGAGACTCACCCGCCAATGCTATGTGAGCGACCCGGGTCGGACTGAATTAGTAAGAACATAGTTCTTGATACCAGTGAGCAACAAAAAAAAAAAACTAGGGCTGTGCAAAAATAATTGAAAAATCGAACCAATCGAATCAAATCAACCAAACCAACGAAAATAAAACCGAACCAATTTTTTTGTTTGATTTTGATTTTTAAAATGTTAAAAATCGAAAAATCGGGTTGATTGCAATTTTGAATATATTTTGATCTTTTAAAATCGAACCGAATCGAGGATGTAGTATTTGTGCGTACGTACTAACAATCTAACCTAAGTATAAATATTATGTATGATTTTATATATTATGTATTTAAAAATTGAAAAACTTTCATTAATTTGTATTTACGCTACTTGTAATTAGTAGTGTTTGTATTTTAATTATAAGCATTGTCAAATTTTCTTAAAAATTGATAAGTTTTAGTTTAAAAATTAAATATTCAAAAAATTTGTTCAAAACTGAAAAAATAATCAAACCGAACCAAAAATATAAAAATGAAATTTTAAAAAACCGATAAATTGGTTTGGTCGTGATTTTCGTTAAAAGTGCGTACAATCGAATCGTGTACACCCCTACTAGTAGCATCATTAAGGGTGAAAATCGTACGGAACGGATTGAAAATAACATTCTTGGAAAATTTTGAAATTTTTTTGAAAATTAAAATTAGTTTTCGATTTCCGTTTCAAAAATTTCGAAATGCACAAATTGATTCTTATTTTCGAAAATTTCAAAAGTATCGAAATTTCGAAATTTTCGAAAGGTTCATAATTTCAAAATTTTAAAATTTTCGAAAAATTTCGAATTTTGAAATGTATCGAAATTACAGAATATTTTTAAAGAAGTGATCATTGTTTACTATTACATGCTGGTAAGTAGTCTATGCTACTCATTTACAATAATTCACCCTTACATTATTCAACAAATTAAATACTTTCAAATCAAGATCATCTTTCAAAATAAATTAAATATATATATAAAAGTAATGCAAATCAAAGTGCACAACAAACTTTGAAGTGAAAACTATTGTTAAAAACACAAAGTACTATAATCCCAAAATTATGGGGAAAAAAAAAACGTTATGGAAAGAAAGATTAAAAATTATGATAATTATTTGTACTTTTTGCTTAGTTATATTTGATTTAATTAAGTTATTTGTCTGCAGACTTAAGTTTGATCTATTTAGAATGAAATTAATTTTAAAAAAATTAGAAATAAGTTGAAAATAAATTAAATTATTTTTGAAAATGAGTTGAAAATTTTCTGAAAAGAAATCGAAAAGTTTTCGAAAATGAATCAAAAATTTGTTGAAAATAAATTGGAATATGTTCGGAAATAAATCCGAAATTGTTCGGAAATAAATTGAAACTTTTTTTTTTATCGAAAATCAAAAATTTCGATAATTTTAAGTCTAATTTTGTTTTCAATCCGAAAAAAATTAGAAAAATAGAAAATCAAAAATTTAAAAATTATTTCAAAATCGGCAAAAATTGAAACTTCGTTTCCGATTTTCACCCCTAATTAGCCACTTAACCCGAAACTTGGGTGAGTCAAAACATAAATACTCTGTGTAAATTAACTTCCAACCACACGATCATGTGTATGGAATGTGGAGCCCATCTAATGGTTGCAGGAGAGGAACACATTGGGTGCGGCTTGGAGTGCTTTTTTTGACATTTTATTTCAAAAACATTTAAAAGATTCGGTTCACTAGATTAATTTAAAAAATAAATATTTTTTCTCTTTTTATATATTTTTTATATTTACATTTATTTCTTATTAAATATCACATTAAATCACAATGATCACTTTTTCTTCTCATCATAATTATGTAATTTTTCAAATTTTAGAGGATAAAATTACAAAAATCTTATAAAATCATCTCACAGAAAACAAACACAAAAAAAAATAAAAATTTCAAAAAATCATATTTCCCAATGCACCTGTTGTATAATCTCAGCTCCCTGTTTTAAAATTGTACTAGAAAAAACATGATTTTTGAACATTGTGTTAGAAAAAATAATTAATTAAATATTTATTGATTTGATTTTTAAATTTTTGTAATGATTATAGTAAAAAGTAAGAGAGGAATAGAGAGAAAAAATGTGGAACCAACGAGAGAAAAATTAAAAATCAAAAAACATGGGTGCAAATCACCCATGAGAACACAACTTACTGATCTTTCCCTTGTAAAAGTATTTGATTTTTGATTTTTTTGATGAATTAAATTTAATTTTTATCATATATTTACAAGAATACACATGGTACTCTTTCTGTTCATTTTTTTTTCATTATTTCTTTTTTATAATTAGATTCAATTTTCACCAAATATTTATAAGAATCTAGTTTGTATTAAGAAAAACTAAATATTATTGGAACATTTTTAAATAAATAATTAATGAGTACATTTATAATTTCATTATATTATGTATTTTAAAATAAAAATTGTCCAAAGTTAAATCTAATTAACAAAAAAAATCAAATGAAAATCTTTTTGGATGGATGGAGTATTATAAAATTATATAAATATTTTTAAATATTTATATAATAATTTTTCTTCTATTTAAGTTTAAATAATTAAAAATATAATGAGTATAATTAAAAATTTATTCAAAATTAAATTTTATTGACCTCTTAAGCGCAACAGTTAATTGAGTGGTGTGGGGAAAAACACCAACGCCTAAATTGCAAAACATGATCTTGGGCTTAAATTATGGCTTCACCTACACACATCAAATAGGCCCATTAAATCATTGAAAACCCAAATTCATTAGCAAGATCCAAAATACAAGGCCCCGCAACAATGTGTGTTGTAGAATTAGTAATTGTTCAGTTCCGTACATGCACTGATGCAGGTCCATGTCCATTTAACTTGTTCCACCAAATCCAATCTAAATGTGATCAACCACCCATTTGTAGGGCCCATCAATCAAAAAAATAAGTGAGGGCCCATTATTAATTAAATAAATTTTTTGAGTAATTTTTCTTTTTGTAATTTTGTGTTTGTTCTTAGTTTTAGTTTTGCTGTAGGTGAAAGTCGAGAGAGATTCACCTTTTGATTTTTGCAAAGGCATTGAACTCGTTATCAGTTGATAATCTTCTTTTGGTTCGATTGTGGCGGATTGTCGCTTATTATTAAAAGTGTATATAAATTCTTCTGTTGTATTTGTTAAATGGACATCGAATAGTATGACTCATTGCTTAGCTCTATCCTCTATATGATGATTTTATGTTTGGCTATGTGGTGTCGTTAGATTGTATTTTGTATTTTTTTTCTGATATAATTACTTCTGATATGGTGAAAATAAAATTCCCAAATTAGTGTTAAAAATTATTTTTTCTATGTATTTAATGATTAGATGGTGAATACAATCACAGAAATAGTTCTTCTAATAAATAAATAAATAATTAATTAAATATAATTAAATTTTTCTCGTACTTACATGGTAGTGACGTGGATATTAGAGGGACTTTTCTCTCAGCTTTAAAACTACTAAATTTTATTTTATCAAATAATTAATTATATTGAGTCAAATATTAAATTTTTTTGAAAAAAAAGATAAATAAATAATTAGCATGATGTGTTGACCGTTAAAAATATTGAGTATTAGTTGACCAAAAAATTCAATTAAGAAAATTGTTTGGAAATGTATAGCCTACTTAATTAAAATGCAAAAAAGAAAATTGTGCCTCTTATAGAGAATCGAAGAACTATAATTACAAATCATAATATACATATATATATTATAGTATAATATTAGGTTCGTCACTCTTATAACAATTAATTTATAATTTTAATTTATTTTTATATAAATATTATTTTTTAATTATTAATTATAAAATAAGTGAATTTAATTTAATTTAACGGATAATATTTATAAAAATTTAAATTCAACCATTTATTTATCGGTTAACTAGTTATATGGTTAAATAACTAATTAATATTTTTTACTATATTCAAATTCGCTTTAATCAGACGAAGCTGCTACCGAATCAAATTAAAATTCATTTCATTAACAACCCTACTTGATTTATACTTACTACTCTGCATTCGGAAATTCTCTTTCACTCTCTTCGGTCTTATAAGTATATATTCATCAACAACATAATTATTAACTCGCCAACTACGGTACTTACTAATTTTTTAGTCGTAATTTAATTAAAAATTAATTCCTATTTGTTCCAACATTGTTCCCGAATTCTTGAATTCGAACATTATACCAATTTCTCTAAATTCTTAAAGGTTGGAATTTATAAAATTCAAGCATGATTATAAGAACCGGAGTAATTGGCTAACAACTAATTAGGATTATCTTTCTAAGCTTCAATTTGATAATGGCAGTTATAGCTAGAATTAAGTAATTCCTGTATAAATGCTAATTATGCTTTCATCAAAGGGGTGGGGAATCACGTAAGATAATTCATAATTCATATATTCAAGAACATAATTGAATATAGTCAACGACTCAACATAGGAT
>JAOTQG010103438.1:0-13210 GCA_025631175.1 Iris virginica
CCCTTGATTTTTGCAAGTCAACTAGTTATAGATGAAATAATTATCTAAACATATACTATTGTATTATAGAATTTCAGTTGTAAAATTATAATGTAAACTATCAATAATTTTTTTGTAGAACTTACCCACAACAATTCAATTTTCATAAAATATCAAAATATTTAAAAAATTAACGAAAGAAAAATAAAAAAGAACACACGAGTAACCCTAAGCTCGGTCCATTAACAAACGGATTTGGAAAACGACGTAGCAATTGAAATCCATTGTATCCTTCCTTGTAGTATCCAACAACAGGAAGTGGCGAGGGCACAACAGTAATTTAAAAAAGGCTTCTTCCACAGTTTCAACCGAGTACCCTCGGACGTGCCCAACTCCGGACCAGAATTGGAGAATAGGGTTTGTTTTGGTCTCCCCTCCGGCAATAGTCCTTAGCTGACCTCAACTTTCTCACTACATACATATATATATATAGAGAGAGAGAAACTGAAGAGAGAGAAACTGAAAGAGAGAGAGAGAGAGAGAGAGGCTTGTTTTCCAAGCTCCCCTGCTGGTACACTACCCTTTGAACGGACGTGCCATACTGCCACTTTTGGGAATACAGAAGACTTTCGCAACCCAGGAGACATTCCCTCACTCTTAATTTCCTCCATTCCAAATCTCCTAAATGCTGTCAACAAATTGAGATCAAAATCCATCGGTATCGTGTGGAGGATAACTTTGATATCATCATCGAGAAGGAGAAGCACCAAAGTAAGTTTTCGAAGCCCGCCTCGGTTCCTGATCAGGCAGCAAGCAAGTACTCCGAGCAGCTGATGCCGTGCCGGGATGACGGAATGATTGGAAGAGCAGTAGACCAGCGATAGACAAAGAGGGGGACTTCAGTTGATTTGTTTGAGATAATTAATTCCCTCTCAATACGGGAGATGGCTCTCCCTCTCGCGAAAATCACAATCCTCATCGGCGCTGGTTATTACTTCTAATCTCCACCCCCCTCTGCGTGTGTCTATGTCTGATTAGCTTTCTGTTTGTTGATTGGCTGACGTTTGTATTAGTACAATGTATCATCATGAGTGTTTCATTTATAAGTTTACTTTTTGTGATGGTGTTTTAATCCCTTGTAGTTTGATTTTGCTGGTTAGGTAAGGAGGATTAATTGCTTATATTGACAACTAGTATGTTCCTATACCGTAAAGTGACTGTGATTGACCGCAATATCTAGCTATTGTCTAGGGCTCATCATTGTCTTGTTACTCTTGTATTATGCCATCATGTGATGTGAAGTAACTGCTCTCCCAATGGTTAAATTGGATTACGCTGTTTCAAATTATTCTCTAATATCTATTCATGCATAGCTAGGTTAGTACATTTGGGTGGAGCTGTTTGTGATTCATATTAAAGAGGTTACTTTGATTCAATTAGCTAGGATGGCATTCCTACTCTTGGGGCTCTCACTATGATTATAGAGGAGCCCGGAGTAACTAAAAACTAATATGTTACTTTTGCAGGCCTTGTAGGGTCAGTTCTAGCAAAAGAAGGACGCTTGCCTGGTGTCTCCGACTTATTCTCTGGTGCATACAGGGTATGGTATCCAACTGCTGGTTAATTACCTTTATTTTTTCTCAGCGACAGTTTACTTAACCAAATTTGATTTATCGGTTCCCGTTTAATCTGAAGTTCTCGCTTTTGCTTTGCAGGTAATGAAGCAAATTGGACAAAATGATAAACACTCATCGAGTACAAAACCACGTAGTGACTTGTTGATGGCACAGGTTTGAATTCGTTTTGAGCTTTTCACAATTAGGATGATATATTTAGCATTATTTTCTCAGATCAAATTTTATATCACCTTTTCTTGCTGTCTTGACAGTCTTGTCCAATTCTATGTTTTCCTTTTTTCGCGCGCGGGGTGGGGATGGGGGGTGGGGGGAGGGAGGATGGTTAGGGGGGCAAGGATGATTGGTACATGATTAAGGGTATCCCTTTCTGCTTTCCTTCTATGAGACTTAAACCTACATGTATGTAGCTGGATCCTTCTGTACTGTGTGAGCCCTTGGTTAATATTAGGACCAAAGGTAATTTTTTCTTAGGATAAGACCATGATATTAGGTCCGTTGATATGATCTTTTTTTCTTTTACCAAGAAATAGACAAAAACAATAAGATCAAAAGTTGTAAATTTTCATGATTTTGCTTGTCATTGAATTCCCCTTGACGTTCCTTTCCCGAGTAGAAGAAAAGTCAACTTGGATAAATAGTTTGATGGCTGTGATACATATGCCTAATTATTATGCTCAGACTACTGCTTTATGACCCTCATTTGACTCTCTGGAAGAACGAGCCTGCTTGTTGGTAACAGTAGTTAGAATTTTCTCCCCTTCAATTAGTAATCTAATATTTGCTTCTAACAGGTTAACAGCCTACGGGAGGAGCTGCAACTCATAGCATCAAGTAGACCTGTAACCATTGTAACATCTGCTGGTTCAGGTTGCTATTGTTCTCCTTCTCATGCATATATGTAAAACCAGATTAATTTTTGCTGTTAGTTCCATATCTTGTTGGTACTCGAATTCTGTAGATAACTTGTCTCATCTACTATGTCTGATTTAACTCTTGGCTTTTACTAACAAGTGTCCCAGGGCCCGGGCACTTGTTAATGAACTTTAAATGACCCACGTTCGTTAATAATTTACATAATTCAAGAAATTTGCATTTGTATGTATTGAAAAATGTGATTTTCAGCATTAAAGAACCTCCATGCTTTAATAATTCATAATATTTAGGGAATATTGCGTTTATATTATTATTGGAAGATGTAAAATTTGAAATGTTCCTTAACAAGTGGGCACTTGTTACCAAGACCCTTAACTCTTTAATATGTCTTTTATAGTTGCTATTTATAACCCATACACCTGTGTTTCAGTGATGTTCTTTTATTATATTTTCATTGAGAATATGATAACTGTTTGTCCAACGTAAAAGTTTTGCTGTTTGTCTATGTGTCATTGTGTTGTAAGAATGGGCCAAATCACATCAAGGTCATTACTTAAATATTTGCTTCAGTCATGAATCTATAATGCAGTGTAATAAGAGCTGAACTTACAGCAGCTAGTTACCGCCTTCTAATTAGAAGCAAAAGTAATAATCAGGCAAACTGTGCTGTTAGGATGGTGAATTTTTGAGGAGAGGGTTTAGGGAAGATTCCAGGGTTTGAAACATACCCAAGAACAGTCCATATCTTGACAATCTGTAATAGAGTGGCAAAGCTGCTCCGTACATCTCCTAGGCACTATAAATAGCAACAGAAAATGCTAGAGTTGTCTTAATTAAGCAAAAAGATCAAAATACCCTTACCTTAAATACCCATGTCCTAACTCCTAACATAAGAAAATGGAAGTAAGAAGGAAACACATTGAGAAGCTTACAAGTTAAACTAAACCCTAACAAGTGTCCACTTTGAACATGCACAATATTTTAGGAGAGGATCATACGACTTTAACGAAAAAAATAAAACTAGTGCTTTCAAGTTACAATGTACAAGCTTATGTGCAGGGCCCCCTAGGCAACTTGTGGATGTTGATCTTCCTCCATTTCCAAAAGAAAAGTGACTTTTTTTAGATCATGGCAGTAAGGAATACTGGACATTTATTTGAGCTCGGGCCTCGGTGGGAGTAACTCTTTAGAAGTTGTTGAGGACTTGCATATCTTAAAATTATCTTATGTACAAATCTCTCATATAAAATATATTGCTATATCTGAAATTACCTAAGTCCATTTTCAGTGATAATCTAATAGCCTTACACCTAATGTAGTGAATGTAGTTACTGTGGATGAAATTGATTTATAATCTAAGCTAATGACTGCCTTCAAATTTTCCCACCAAGACAGTTCCTTTAGTGTAGTTGCCCACTATTATTGATTTTTTTGTTAGCTTTACAGTTTCACTTTAATTGCTGTCTTCCTTAGCTTTGCAACTTATAATTTACATATTTGTTGGTTATATATTTCTGTACAGTATCTTTTGTACCATACTGCATGCATTGAAGTCAGAGAAAATTTCACCATTCACGGTGAACACAGTAAGCTAAGTTTTCTATAATGTTATTGGATCCATAACAATCCAATAATGTGGCAATGAATTGTAAGGTCCAACTCAACAATCGCCAGTCCTGAATCTCTGTCTCCACCATTGTGCTAGCTTCCTCAGGGTGATCAATTTTGACCTTTCCTATATGAGCAAAGAAATTTTAAATGGATAGATTGTTTATTTATGATTTTAGCCAAACTTCTAGCAAAATTGCTCTCTTCGTCTTTTTTTTTTTTTAATAATTTCAGTTTTAGTTCTTGCAGTATCTATATACACACACACACACACACACTTTAACTTTTTATTTTTATCTTTCTCTCATGTATTACTACTCCCACCACTACTACTGATTATAGCTAGTTGCTAGATGTGGCTATTTTTTCATTTAATAACTTTTGATCTTTTGCAGGTGGTCGCAAGTACGGCATAATTATTCTTGTTGGCATAGCAGGGTACGGCTATATTTGGTGGAAGGTAATAGTCTTCTATCAGCAGATTCAGCACTAACAAGTTGATGCAATCTTGCATCTTTTGGTTGCATATTGCATCTCAATCATTGAAATCCTAAAAGTGTTACCTGTTTTATGGGTTTTGGTTTATACTTACTCATTGGTGAATGTAATCATCAATGTGGCCCTGTTGATGTAGGAGTTTCTCCTTGGCTAGCCAAAAGAGAAAAAGAAAAAGAGTTAAATTACTGAGGAAATTTCTGAAATCTTAGTGTCTGAGCCAGTGGATTTTCTGACAAGCCCTCTAATTAGCCTCTTTGCTAATGTGTCCGGTCAACACTCTGGCCTTCGCCAGCAGTTGAAGCATTGTGCGTTTTGCTCCTACATTTGTCAGAATACCAGGAAGCGTCATAATGTTCATACCCAATATTTGAAATTCCCTTAAACAGGAGAGACTCCTTGATTCAATGCCGTACATTGATAGGAATGGATGTCAGATGATTCCTTTTTTCGTTGCCGGGTACTGGTTGTACCATGCTTTTTCTATCCGATGGTCATTTGTGCGGCTTGCTCTGGCAGCAAGACAAGATGGACGTAAGGGAACTTCGCTTGGTATATTAAACACATACCTTTTTTATGTAAAAAAGATGAAAACAAAAATGAAGAACTAGATTGAAGATTTCACTTGTTTCTGTAATGGACCTCCACCAATCTCTGGTTCATCTTTATCTTCTCTTGGCACACTGCATTTTTGCTCATTATTTGTACCAATGGGTTTCGGTTTAAGGAATACTGGAGTGTAATACGTGCAAACATTGTATGCTGGGTATCTGATTGTATGGCTTTTTACAATCCTCTCTTCGTAAAAGAAAGAAAAGAAGTAGAGAAGCATTTATCTACCATGGAACTACTAAATTGAAGGTTTGGTGATGAAATGATTAAAATTTGTCCTCTGCCTTACAGATCTGTTGATAGAATTGGCTGTTTTAGATGCCAACTCAAATTTCCCATAATTTTTCTCTCAAATGGGAAATTTTTTTATCCGTAGATTTAGCTTTCTGCCTTCTATTCTGCCAGTGATGCTTGTGCTCAGCATTGCTATTAGTTGATTCTAATTTTTGGCCTTTTTTTTTTGGCTAAACTTGTACTTAGTCGCTAACTTCTTCACTGTCTTTTTTGTGTATGTATGTTCAGGGTTGGAAACTTCCCGATATGATGTTTGCTACGAAGCGTAGTTTATCTGATGCAACCAATGCTGTAGCTAAACAGCTTGATAATGTGCATGCTTCTGTTTCGGTGAGTTATTTCACATTTAACATAGTTTTTAAATCAGATTGATCTGTTGGGTCTATATTGCTCTCATTTGAGTTTGAGTACTTTATTGGATATAGTTGCCTAAACACTTAAAATAGTGATCATTTGGAATTCACAAGGATGATCATCTTGCATTGGATCTGAACAGAATGGTCAAAATGATTCATGTAGCTTCCACCAAGTAATTTGGAGAAAGACTGAGTTGTGTTTAGAATTCTTTATGACCTTAATTTGCGATGAAAGTACTGATTCTTGCTACATAGAGCAGTCGATACTTCAAGCTGCTTTTATGAGCAGATAACGATGTATCCAGTTAATTCTCTGGCCAAACATGCTACTGTCACCTTTCCCTTTTTATGTTATTTGTGCACTTGTTGGGTGTGGAACATTGTTGTTTGTTTGCCTATAATCTTGCACAAGTTTTATCTCCTTAAATTACGTAGGTAGGCCTTAGAAATTGGAATAGAAGATCAAAGGCCTGCATGCTTCATCTCCTTACTTATGCGCTTAACTCTTATTCCTTCGTTCCATAGTTCTGCCCTTCAAAGAGCATCATATTTATAAATTTGAAATATGTACTTCCATTGGTTTCAAATATTTTTCTTTCTAAAAACATAATGTTGCGCTTCCGTAGGTTATACTAAGGGCCGGATCAGAAGTCAAATACCGTGATAGAATAGACGGTACTGTTCAAAGTATGAGATGGAGTAGATGAGTTTTTTTTGCGAACTGTCTATTGTACCCTTCTTCATTAATTAATGAATTGACTGCCGTGCTCTCTCTCTCTCTCTCCACTCTTTCTCTCGGGAAACCTCTATCCCATCCCATCCCCCTTCTCTGTCAGTTCTCTGCCTTAACTCCCCCCTTATCTCATTTCCCTTTCCCTCATCTCTAGTGTCTCCTCCAAAAACCGACCACTCATACCCATAACCACCACCTCCAAGCTTTGCCTCTCATCCTTCCCACCTCTCAATCTTCTCTCTCTCACCATCTCTACAAAAAAGAAAACTCGCAGATTGAAGAAAAAGATGCATACCCAAATGATGGGAGCTTCACTTGAGGCACAATAACCCATCATTTTGCAAACCCAAATGATGTCAGCTTCACCAAAAATCGAACCATCAGATGAAGAAAATATCAGGTCGAAGAAAAAGATGCACACCAAGATGCAGGGGACAGCTCTTGTAAACCTCCAAGAACAGAGAGGGGTGATCTTGGGGACAGATCTTGTTTTATCAAATAAAATATTATTTCAACACAAATCTCAAATAACAAATCCCATCATCCTCACAACAGTTTTCGAACAGACCAACGGAACATGGCAGAGAAATAGAGAAATTAAATTGAAAAGACATAGAAGTAATCTGTTCATAAAAATCAGGACATTCAAGCCCACTTCACACAAATAGAGAAAAAAAAGAAGAAGGAAGAACGTCGCCAGCTTGGCCAGCCGCTCCACCACCCTTCACCAAAACCGGCCGGAGTTGGGATCTGCTGGCCAGAGAGATTAAGACCAAGCTGCCACGTTTTTCTTTTTCGTGTGTGGTGGATGCGGGGTTATGGATGGGGGTGGATTGCGTCGGAACAACAGCCATCTCTCGCTTATCTCTCTCTCTCTTCTCTCTTCTCTGTTTGATTTTTTGTTTTAGAGTCCTTTAGGGAAAAAAAAATAGTCTTGATATTTCAGTGGTCTCCAATGGAGCCAACAGCAAGAACAAAAGGTGAGTGAGTGTGTGTGAGCAGGGAGAAATAGGGAGAGAAGGGAACCAGTACTAGAGAGATGAAAGAGAGAAGGAAATGAGAGAAACATTTAAAGTGGGTTTGTACGTTAGAGGGAGGAGAGGGAAAAGAAAAATGGGTTTTTACGGTAGAGAGAGGGGGAAGGAGAGAGAAGGAAAGAGAAATTTTAAAAAATATTAAAGTGATGTGATGTGATATTTAATAGGATAGAGATATAGGGGTAGTAGATGGAAAGTAAAATTAAAGGAATGTGATATATGTGATATATGGAGGTGATATTTGATATGTGATAAGATATTCTCCGTATTCATGGTATTCCCATATTGTCTCAAATGAGACTCGTGATCCAGGCCTAAGAAAGACCAAGGGTGTCGTCGCTTGGGTGGTTTTCGGGTTTTTCATTTCCAAAAAATCAATTTCCGTGTTCACTAGCTAGGTTTCCTAAAGCTCAATTTTTTTTCTCTCTTTATTATTTTACCGGAACCCCTATACTCGCTCACATCCTTAATGCCTACACATCTTTATTCTATCTATCACTTTTTCTAGAATTAAAATTCTCTCTCTCTCTCAAACCTCTTTTCATCACTCTCTTTTTCTCTCTGCTGTAACTAATAAATTATGGCCACCACCATGTTTGCGCATCACCACCAAAACACCATTCTCGTAGCCTATCACCGTGAAAACCTTGATCCCATCATAAATCCTCACGACATTTTTGCAGCTGCCAACCACCCATATGCATCCAGACCGAAGCTGGGTTGGATAAAGTTGGGGCTTTTCGGAGAATGATCTAACCGAAATCAAACATGTTTAAATTCTGTTTCAAACCCAAACGTTTCTCATTCGCTCAAATCTAACAATCAGAAACATTTATGTACTCGGTAAAACCCAGAAGTGGCTCTCTTGGCCGGTGAGCGGCTGAAGACCGGCGACACAGATGAGCTGAATGGTTTACTCGGGTCGGAAGTGAAGGGATTCTTGCGGCCCCGACGTCAGAATCCAAAATGGCCGAAAAGGTGACGTTGGAAACAATAGGAGCCCAACTGGGCTGAATTTGCGGATATGTGCAATGATTAACAGTGAGGAGCTTAGTCGGAAGGAGAGAGTGAAGGCGGTTAAGAAGAAGTTGTTATTGCTAAAGCTTGCTTCTCATTAATGGTGGTGGTGGCAACATCGGCTTTGAGGGGTGCTGTTTTGCAGAGGTTGAATGAAAGGGGTCAAGATAGCTTTGAGGAGTACTTTAGGTGATGGCTTTTGATATGAAAATGGGTGTTGTGTTGAAATGACACGAAAGAGTAATTTGGGTAAGTGGCACAGCAGATGAGGGTATTTTGGGCATAAAATAGTTGAAGGATGAACAGTAAAGAAATCAAAAAATTTTTTCCCTTAAAAAGCCACAAAACCACATCAAATTCCCACCATCCAAACACACCCAAAGTGTATATGTAAATTACAGATTTATGGAAGTGAAAAATGGTTATCGAAAGATTGACATTTTGAAGTAGGACTTCTCTTTTCATCATTATGATTAACATATTTTGTTGCTATTTGTGCATAATTAGTCCTATGCCTAGGGCTTTTGACAGGCTTTAATGTTAGTACTTGCACACAAAAAACTCAATAGACTTTTAACAAGCTGTTGGCCTGATTCTAGCAATCATGTCACCACATGCAGCCTCAGCAGTCGCTGAATTCATTGTCTTGCTAACTTATTCAGTATTTGTTCGTTATTGCATAGGTAACAAAGCGGCATTTATCTTCACGAATTGACCGTGTGGATTGTAGTCTAGATGAATGTTCAGAACTTACTGCTGCTACACAAGTGGAGGTGGGATAACATTCAACGATTTCATTTTTTTATTGCATCTGTTAATGTTCATATTGATTCATGGAAAATATCATACAGGTTTCTGCACTACGAGGAGATACAAAGATAATTGCTATGGATGTCCAATCCGTGCACCAAGCTGTTTATTCTCTGGTGTGTCATTGTCTTCAAGCTTCAACATGCTACTTTGCAACGTTTTCATTATTTTTCAGTTACAAACTCGTATATTAGTTTTAACGAATTTTCACATTTCAGGAGTCTAAATTGATAAGAATCGAGGGGAAACAGGTACCAATTCCGTTAGCAACTGAAATTCCAAGTTAGTTTTAAGGAGTTCACGCAGTTCACAAAAATTGTTTATGGTATTTGTGTAGGATGACACAAATATTGGAGTGGCGAAGTTGCTTCATAAAGCCGTAAACATGGAAAAGGAGCAAAGTAAGGCACGTGCCAAACTTTCTAACATAAAGTTGCGTTCTTTTTCCTCCATAATCAGACTGATTGCCTATTATTTACGTTCCGCTTCAATTATTCTTGTTAACCTTATAGGCACTCCCACCAAGTTCATCAAGGCTACCTCTTGAAATGGCGCAAAGGACACCCACGGAAAGGGTAAATTTATCTTACACTGTATATGTTAATTAAAGGAACCATGCCTACCTTGTGCCTGCAGCTGCCTATTTGTTTGCCATTAGTAAGGATAGCATAATCAATTCTGGGAGGCTGAAATGCGTATCATTCCCCCTCCCCCGCATCACACACACACACGCACAAAAAAGGGTCTAAACCAATGCACTAGGAGTATGAAATGTAGGCAGCCTTACCTAATTTGCCTACATTTTGGAGAGGCTAATACCTGGATTCGGACCTGTGCTGGAACATGGTTTGCAAAGGGCACTTGCCATCGTGCCTAGTCAGACTTTCATTCCCATCTAGCATCCTTCCTCTTGTATGCAAATAGCCATCTCAATTTCATTTTTTTCTTCGAAAATTACGTTAGTTGATACTTAATAGTTCCTTAAACTCTTAGATGTGTAGTTATGAAAAACTATTTTAATTATGAAAATGTTTTTGGCATTAGACATGGACTCTTTGAGCCAAAAAGCGGGAGTACCAATGTTTGAACTTTGGAGTAGAGTTGATAGTTTAGTTATGCTCCACATAAATTCTTAAGTTACCGTCTCTCAACTTGCAGGCCTTATCTATGCCTCCTGTTACCATCGAGGAACTATCATCGTTTCCTCCTGCTTCTAATGTAACTCCCAAGGTATGTGTACTGTATAAAAAATAGTCCACCAAATTTTGAACTGCCAGAAGAACTATTGTGTATTATTTCATGTATCGGCCTTTAGGGCTTTTACTTGGGGAAGAATACTTAGTGCTTACCACTAACAATTCTTTTCAGATTAAGCGATTGCAAAGTGATGTGTCAGCTTCCTCTGGCCTTAAGGTAATTTTAAACCTACTTTAAATTTACATCATTTGCCATGCATGTGAGATACTGATACCATCATAATAATCCTTGGTTAATATGTTTCAGGTTGTTCATGGTGACACTGATGTAGTGGAAGCCATAAGCATTCCCACGGTTTCAAATGGCGACCAGGTAACAGAAGATGGAAATTCTGGCAATATTGTGATGCGGCGATTTGGTTCTCTCTTCCGCAGTTCATCTAGATCATAGAGTAACAGTTTAGGGGTTGGATTGGGTTCACTACCTTTACCTCCAAACCCAGAGAAATCCTCGGTAATTATATTCTTTAGTAGAGGGAAATGGCTTTTAAGGTTCTTATGCAGCCATCCCTCGGTCAATTATATATAGAGTGCCCCACACATGTTGAGATGGACTTTGAGTATCGAATTTTGTACAATTGCCGTTGACTTTGATAGTTTCGATAGTGCAAAAGTAGTTATTGTCTATTTGAAGTATCGAGTACTAGTAGTAGTGCACAAGTAAAAAGTTGAACGTCAACTCTCAAAGTACTTACATGAATGAATGGAGTATTAAGTAAATTATTTTATGTTATTATGTTCAATATTCTACAATTTCAATTACTCTTAAGAATATTTTGGATATATACATAGTATAACACGTACTCGTTCTCGAGCACCTCCAAAGGGGAGAGACAAAATGAAGAGGCATTTTCTTCATTTGTCTTTCCAAAAATTATAATTTGCCCCTTCATTATGTATCCAATTTCAATGGTGAGAAGATAAATTGAAAAGGTAAAATTGAGGAGGTATTTTTAAAGTATTAAACGTACCATTGGAGAAGGTTTTTTGAAAAAGAAAAGGTAAAAATGGCAATTAACTGTCCAATTTTTCTCAATTTTTTATTTATCTCCTCAAGTTTTGGAAGGTTGTGATGCTTTCATAAAGTGCGCAAAGATATTTTATCTTATCATTTGTTCTCACCATTGGAGAAGGATTTTTATGGAAGAAAAGAAAAAAATGGAAGCTGAATGACTTTGCCTCTCCCATATATCATCAACCTCTAGAGGTAAAAGTTTATAGAAGTGAAAGTTGTATATCATCCTTTACTTTTTGGTCTAACTCTTACACTCTTAAGTAGAGTAAAAGTTATTAAGAAAAAAATGATAATGATTGATACAACGACAAATCATCCGCATAATCAACATACAAATTATACGGTATAAATCTGTATAGCTTGTCGATTTATTGTGCAAACGATGTGTTAAAAAAGAGGAAGAAAAGGTTCCCCTTCCCTTGCCACACCTCTCTCTTTCCCCACCATCAATATCATTTCAAAATGAAAATTTTGTTAGATGGGCTCAAAATAATTTTTTTTTTCTTGAATCATTCATTACATACAAATGAAGATAATAAATATCACTCGGCGGTATTAAAATTAATTTTTAATTTTATTCACGGTACACATATATGCATAGTTAAAAAACATTTCTATTATTTTAAAAAAACCAAATAAAATAATGAAATAATTGTATGAAAATACAAATTTAAATTTTCTGTCTCATTTGATGTCTCATAACTTTTAAACATTGACATATATCCTATTATTTAAAATTTTAAAATCATCTTTTAAACGATTAAAATATAATTTAAAAAAATAAAATAAAAAACGAAACCAAATAAAATAAAAGATCCAAACTCGACAAATGCACATTCTAAGCATGTGTACGTCCCATAATCACTTGTCAATGCAATTAAAAAATGAATATCTTTGGGCTTCTTTTTTTGTTTTTGAACCCAAAAAAGAGAAAATAATAATATTTTGTGTACTCATTATTTATAGTATAAAAATGTATCATAATTTGATACTTCGATAATTTCAAATTTATCATTATTAATTAAATTAAAATAATATTTTCTCCGTTCTATAATAGTGAACATTTTAAAAATTATAAATCGTTTCAAAAAGTTATTTTTTAAATTTATGCTTTACTTTTAAAATTGCCCTTTAATCTTAAATTATTAATGAATGAAGAATTTGAAGAGATTTTGAATTGATAGAATATTAATTAAAATGTAGAAATAAAATATTAAAAGATACTTAAATAAATTTTATTTTTGTATTTCATCTTAAAATTTTTAATATTGTGGAACGGAAGGAAGGAGAGTGTTCAATATTTTTTCTTTAATTTTTAATTTTTTTGATTTTTGATTTAATATTAATATAATCTATCTTATAAAATAAGGCATGGACCACACAACCAAGTGAATAGTAACCCAAATGAATAGCCCCCAGGGCATATACCACAGTGGCAAAGAGGAGGGCGGATAGGGCTCAGCGCGATAGTGTGCAGGGTTCGATTCC
>JAOTQG010103459.1:8456-23815 GCA_025631175.1 Iris virginica
TTTCTCCTTTCTTTATATATTATTTATTGTTTATATTTTATATACTAGTCTTTCATGTTAAGATGGTGTGTTCCTACTTTGAGCATACCTCATGTCTTGTGCACCCCCCTCCTCACGTACGATTTGTAACACACTGTCCTTGTCCTGTTTAAATTCACCTTAGCCTTGTTTTATGCCTTTGCTAATTAATATTGTCCATGTACAGGTGCTTCTTGTCCATTGGTCTTGAACGGACATGATGTCAAGCTGCTTTCAGTAAAGGTTAACAACAATGAGCTGAAGGTACGATTTTGTACACTGTGCACGTGGTGGTGTCTATCGTAGTTTTTTAGTTGCCTTATCAGTTTAAATTTATTAGTGCCAGTATTCTTTAAAAGTATCTGACATGCCATAATAGGAACTTTGTATTGATCTTGCATGAATATGACATCAGTATCTCAAAAATTAAATCTGAAATGTGTTTCAGGAGGCAGATTTTCGCTTAGATTCACGCCATCTTGTTGTCACTTCACCTCCAACTAAGAGTTTTGTATTGGAAACTGTTACTGAAATATATCCACAGAAGAACACATCGCTGGAGGTGAAAGATCCCTATGCTGAAGTTCTTTAAATATATATTATTATTATTTTTTTCAAAATTTTCTGCTACTACTGCTGCTTCTTATGTGGCGACGTAATATGGATACTCTATTGCTGCAGGGGCTTTACAAGTCTTCTGGGAATTTCTGTACGCAATGTGAAGCAGAGGGTTTCCGGAAAATTACCTTCTATCAGGATCGTCCTGATATTATGGCTAAATACACTTGTCGTATTGAGGCTGACAAGTCCTTATACCCAGTACTTTTATCTAACGGAAATCTCAAGGAGCAAGGAGACCTAGAGGTGAAATTTGCATTCTAGATTGTTCATGCAAGCTAGGGTGATGATCTTTATTTTAGAAACTTCCAAATGAAAGCAGCTAATTGATTGTTTTACTTTCCAGGTTTACATATATGGCATTAAACTTTAGATTAAGAAACTAGAGTATTTAGGGCGACTCAGATTTATTGCTTAACATTTTAAGTTCACATAGTTTCCTTGAGTGAAAAGCAGGGAGTGTAATGTGCTAGGCATCTGTTGAAATCTGTTTCACTGCAGGGCGGCAGGCATTATGCCCTTTGGGAGGATCCCTTCAAGAAACCTTGCTATCTTTTCGCTTTAGTGGCTGGACAGTTGGAGAGCAGAGACGACACTTTCATGACTTGTTCTGGCCGTGAGGTGGCCCTACGAATCTGGACACCAGCCCAGGATCTGCCTAAGACCGAACATGCAATGTACTCTCTCAAGGCGGCAATGAAATGGGATGAAGAAGTTAGTGTCATTATTATCATTGCTATTAAATTTATCTTGAATCCTCTTGATACAGTCTTGATATCTGCCCTTTGAGAATCCAATGATGTTAATTTGCTGTCTGAATTTCTGTTGTCAACAGGTATTTGGTCGTGAATATGATCTTGATCTCTTCAACATTGTGGCTGTTCCGGATTTTAACATGTAATTCATCTCTCATTCAATCGATTCCAGTCCATGTGTTTCTGTTCTGTGTACTTGGAAAAATATCAAAAGTCCCAACAAAAAGTTGTTACATGCAAAATTACTAAAGATGGTGTCAAAAGTCCCAACTGTTAAGTTTCTATGTGGGAAAGTTTAAACATTCAGCTATCCATTAACACCATTAGAAAAGCTTTTCACGTGGACCCTCAGGCCTCAGTTAGTTATCTTTGAGGATATTGATATTTTGGATACCTACACATGAAAAAGTTGATTCCTTTTTTATCTCCTTGCCCCACAACAGTTTTTCTTTCATTGCCTTTTCAAAATCCAGTTCCTTACCTTTTGCTTGTTTCTCTTTGTTGTACTTGATTCTGTTAAAAAATAGATAATGTCAAGTTACCAACTTATCTAAAAGCTTGATAGGCCCCCAACTATGTATATGAAGCTAACACCCCCCATGTATATCAAGCTAACACTCTCCCTCACAAATTCAATAATGTGGGTAACAAATGCAAGCGGGATGACTTGAACCCAAGACGTTGCCAAAGTAGAACTCTGATACCATGTTAAGCTACCAACTATCCAAAGCTGGTAGGGACTCAACTATGTATGTCAAGCTAACAGATGTAATAAAAAAACTGATCTCCTGCATTCGAAAATTTTTGGTTATTGATTCTTTGCAAGAGAATCTAACAGTGGGCAGAATTCTTCTTGCAACACTAATAAATCGGTTTTTCAAATTCCAACTCAAAAATTTCAAGATCTGGAGGCAGGGAACTATAATACAAAACAAGATTACTTGCCGTGGTAATTAATACTAATTGCTTAATCATAGTTAAGACCAATGACCACTTGGTCCAGCGCCCTTCTCTTCCCTAACGGGAGGTTAGGGGTTCAAGTCTCATTGGAGACACTCTATTGAGGATAAATTATATCTTGTTGAAGATATCTCTTGGCTTAAGCCCTACTTGTTACTCTTATAAGACCTAATTAAATAAGGGGTTGGGGTTAGGTTTATGTCCCCCCAACCTTTAAAAATAAAATAGAATAATCATGGTTAAGGATAAAGAGAGAAGAAAATGAGGATTGATGTTGGAGGAATTTTGGTCTATAATTAGACCTGTTGTCACTCATGGTGGTATTTTACATGGTAATCTTATAAAATGGCGTTCGGATTTCTTGCTATTATTGTTCATCACTGAATGAAAGGTATTGTTATTCAAATCATAGGATTTATTTAATGTGTTATAGATGAGTTAAAATTGAATTTCATTTTTGTGTGTGGAAGAATCTTATTATTATTTTTTTTGTGGTTTGATTTTGAGTTTACTTTTGGGGGTTCGGGTAGTTTCTTTCTCTCGTTGCTGACTATTTTTTTACATGGTAATCTTATAAACATGGTATTCTGATCTCTTGCTATTATTATTCATCACTGAATGAAAGGTATTGTCATTCAAATCATTGGATTTATTTAATGTGTTATAGACGAGTTAAAATTGAATTTGAAATTTTTTGTTGAAGAATCTTATTATTATTGTTTTTGTGTTTTGATTTTGAGTGTACTATTGGGGGTTTCGGGTAGTTTCTTTCTCTCGATGCTGACTATTTTTAATCATGCTCTCCAGGGGAGCCATGGAGAATAAGAGTTTGAATGTATGTTTCCAACAAAGCCGTAGCTCCTTCTTTTGCTTTTTCCCCATATTTCGTTTACTTATGACTTCATTATTGCAAACCTTTGGAACAGATTTTCAATTCCAAGCTGGTTTTAGCATCTCCAGAAACTGCTTCGGATGCTGACTATGCTGCTATCTTGGGTGTTATAGGCCATGAGGTATGCCATTAAGTTATGTGCTCATGTTTGAAATATCACTAACATCCATACAAATGACTTGGATTTGACCTGCCTTTCCTTTTTGTGACTTAATTGCAGTATTTCCACAACTGGACAGGCAACAGGTTGGCTTATCCTATTATCAGCTCTTAACTACTTAAAAACGTTTCGTTCTCTACGCAATATTTCGTTCTTTGCGGCATCAGATATTTTTAAAATCACAAAAAATGTTTTGTGCATGCACAACAAACCTGTTGCATCAGGTCTCTATCTACCTTTTATTTAGGTGGTGGAGATGGGTTTAGAGGTGTGATTTCTTATATTATGGGGGGATAGTTTTGAAACTTAATATCTTGCTTTAAATGATTGTAGAGTGACATGCCGTGACTGGTTCCAGCTGAGCTTGAAGGAAGGTCTTACAGTTTTCCGTGATCAGGTTGGGACATATTTCAATATACAAGACACTAATTGTAGCTAGGAAGTTCGCTTCATTTTCCTGAACTTACAAACCTCTAACACCTACCTCATTTGGCAGGAATTTTCATCAGACTTGGGCAGCCGTACTGTCAAGCGCATTGGCGATGTTTCAAAGCTTCGGATATATCAGTTTCCGCAGGTTTATTTTACAAACTCCACCAATTCAGCAATCGTACATTCGTGCTCTATAAAGTGGATGTTCATTTACATAATAAGTATGGTAGTGGGTCAAACTTAATGAATTGAATGCTTACAACTATGAAGAAGTTGAAGATTTAGAAACTACGTGCCATTAGTATGGATGGAAACTGGGTTTGGGGGCGGGGAGGTTGCTTCAGTTTGACACTTCTCAATCCCGCTCTTGCTCTGAAAGAGAAGCTCCTTGTCCCTTACTTGACTCCACCACATCTAGCTATCAACCTTTCCCTGTTCAAGTTTAGCTGTCACCCGACGAGTCTAGGTCCTAGACATTTTTTTTACTCCACCGGAGAGAGGAGGGGAGAGAAAAGTCGCATGCCTGTTGCGGTCTTCAACTTCGTTGTAAAGTGCTTTTGGAATGAGACTAGCATAAGAAAGATAGAGAGGGAAAGAGAGGAAGAATGGGCATGAGCAGGAGAGAGGAAACTCGGTCAAATGAAGTAGCTGAACTCAAGCTTCGTCTAACTCGGTTTGCCGTGGACGTTTTTGGCCCGTTTATGTGCGTGCGTGTGCTTTATGGCTAAAGTATTAAATTTACACTACCATTCAGTCTATATAAATTATTTTTATTTGATACTATATGATAATTTTATAATTAAACGAACTTGTTCCCCAAGCTTTTGGAAAGGCTTGAGTAGTTGGGTCTAGTTCGTCAAACAAACTCGAGCTTTTTAAAAGCTCATTTGATAAATGAACCGATCTTGCTATGATTGGTTTGTCTTGAGCCCTATGTCTGATGTACTACACAATTCGACTCAAATAATTCTTTGTCCCCATCATTTGGAGTTGGCGACTGCCCGATTCCTTTCTTCTCCATGGCATAGTTAGTGGCGTATGTTGTATATGTCCTAATCAGTTGAGTGATTTTGTCCCATTTTAAGATAACGTTTGCTTCAAATTTTATCTTTTCGTAGTCTCACCAGTTACCCATTTATTTTAACGTAGTATACATGCCCAAAATGCTTAGTATATATTGTAGAATTACACATATATATACTTCGGGAGGGGGGTATAGATTATTGAAGGAAATGAGCACTCAATTGGGTTGGTTGAGAGCGCGTTAAGGTAGTTTACATACTCACATAACGCTTTGGGTTTGAATTCTACCAAACCCCGCCCAATTAGGAACGGCTTCTTTTCTAATTTGGAACGGGTTCGAGTATTTGTCATTCCTAAATGCATGCATCTTCGTTTTCAATCTTGTGAGCGTACCTAAATATTAGGCTTGTTTAGTGTTGCCTATGAAAGGTTGATCTTAAAGAAAGCTTGCTTTTTATGCGAAGTTATCTATGGTGACACAACTTGATAAGCTAGCTTTTCTACGATGTATGTCCGGTTATCTATTTGAGACTGCAGTGTATTGACCATACTAACCTTTTGCAGCTATTTAATTACACTACTTTGACCAAATCATGAAACTTCTCGCAGGAATGATACGAAGCAATAATTTGTTAAGTCTACTAAAATACGTTCAAACTTAAACCAAAATTTAAATGTTACCAAAAAAACTCGTGACGACCAAAATTTCATCAAAAGTGAACACGAAATAGAATCCTGAAGTAGCCACCATTACAACTAATACTCAATCGTGTTCAACTATTGCTACCTCTATCCCACTTGAAAAGGCTCTCTTTGGCTATGCATGCAAATTAAGAAAAAGCTTAGAAAATGTAATTTCCTTAAATGCCCATCAACATGAGGCCCGCATTTATTTCCTGACAAAGGAAGGGCAATATTGTCAATTGGGATGGACTTAAGCGGAAACTACCCTCTTTAATTTGGACAACCCGGAAAAAAGGTGTCTCCCTCTTCAAGTGGGATGTGAAAGGACTAGGGAGTACTAGAGAGGACTCGCGCATTGAAGAGATCTATAATGTTAGTTTGGTATTTAGAAACTTTCCGAGGATACTTTGGCCTGTTCAGATAGATTTGTTTTGGCCCAAAGTGGTCTTCTGTTCGGATACTAAATTGTAGACCACTTCCATCGGCTTATTGTTGACAAACAACTTGGTGACAAATTTGCGGCACCCACGTCAGTCGGAAGGATCTAGATTACATGGAGGGGGAGTTAAAGCAAGAGCAAGAGTGTGAGAGCGTCAATTTAAAAAAACACTTCAAAACGTCAATTTTAGTAAAGAAATTGTTTTGAGTTTTCTTAAATAAAGTGAAAGTCCATGAAAGAAGTGTACATCATTTAAATTAAAAGCAATAGCTAATAGTATCAAACAAAAGCTTTTGGCTGTACTTGTGGTAAAGTTAAAAACATGTTTTGTTTCTTGAAAAGGGTCTTCAAACTAAGTCAAAGTACTCTTCTCTCCCGAGAAAAATATAGTGTAGCAAAAGAAGAAAGAGAGTGGAGAGACTCATCACACAAAGAAAATCAGCTTGTTCATTTTTACTAAATGGAAGATCTTCTGAGTTGATGTTTGGAGAATGGGGTCATCTTCTTCCAAACCCAATGACAGATATTGGTAAGTTTCCTAAGAGCGCAAATTCTATATTCTGAGAGCGGAATTTTAGGTTTAGAGAGTGATAATTGAACAAGCTTTCGCTCTCAAAGCGTGAATTTGAGTTTGGAGCACAAGAGCGGCGATCTATATGGAATCTTTAGATATCAAAGATGTGTTTGGATATCAAATTGAAGGCTCTCTTCAATGTATTTTATTTCCATCGAAATACGCGACCTGGCCAACATGTTCAAACATTGGCGACGACCATCTGACCTGTGCATGTATTCCCCACTTGTGCTCTTACTGTTTGAAGAAATCTGTAACTGGAAATGATGTTGATGGTTTTTGGAAAGCATACGAAGAAGAGTAGTGAACAGGATCTTTTGCTCCCTAAACCAAGGGAACTGTTCATAGTTTCATGAAATGCACTTGGGAAATATCGATGAGGACAGGGACGACACCAAAAGGCTTCACTGCAAGAAGAAAAACACCTAGATCACAAAGACATATATCTTCTTGTTGCTATTTTTGCACATTATATGATCAGGCAGATTAATGAATGCACTTCTTTCATTGTCAATTCCGCCGGTTGACTGCTCATTTGATCCTGTGTAGAGGCGGTTTGATTTGAAGAAGGACAAATGGGCTAGGCTTGTCAACCAGTTGTTGGCCAACTTTTGCACTAATCTAGCACAAGTGCCTCCGATTGAATGCAAAGCCATTTGGGCCCAACAAAGCACAAAGCGCCAATTTTTGCCAACACAGCCTAATCCAAACATACATTTCTCTTTTCAGCCTAGCTCCTCAAAAGTTAGCTCATGGATCATAAGCTCCAGTATGTGGTTTAGTAAAAAATTCCAGCAAACACCTATTCCAGAGCTTGTAAATCAAATATCCGTTAGGCCATAAGCTCCTTCAGAGGAGGCCTCAGTCACACGGGTAAAAATGCCGCCATTTTTATGGTTGCAACCGCTTGGAGAGTTAGCTAATTAGTCCTGTCATTTCGCTCAAGGAATGTCCTTATATATTTAAAAGTTAAAATATTGGCATATATCTGATCAATATTCAGCATATATTCATTCCAGTTTTGGCAGTAAAAGTCCAATCATTAATAAAATATACTCCCTCCATTCCTAATTAGTAGACCTTCTAGGAATTCCAAACCATTCCAAAAGGGTTGATACTTTTTGGTAGTTTTTGTATTATTTAACCAATATTATCCTTTACTTCATAAATGTTTTTTACTTGCCTACTATCCTATATTTAAGAAGGGAGAGAAAATATAAACAAAAAACGAAAGCGCAAATGTGGAAAATTAAGATGTAATTAATGCATTTCTTGGTAAGTGCAATTGGAGCTAAAACGTCTACTAATTAGGAATGGAGAGAGTACTATATATTGCAACATTGGTAAAGAGTTGTAACTTTATGAATGTTCAGTTAAACACTTCATTCGAGCTGACGATTGACTGAAAAGGTGAAAACTGGACACATAACTTTGAAAGGAGGGAGCATTGGCTATACTGGATGCACTGTATTTGGTAATATGGATTATGGTCTACTCTATCACTGTAGGATACTTAACTTTGTCATAATATCTTGTAGGATGCGGGTCCCATGGCTCATCCGGTCCGGCCTCACTCATACATTAAGGTGAGAAATTCACTCCCTCTCTTTGCTCTGATGATGCTTGCTTAATAGTTTCTCTAAATTGTATCCTCTTTCTTTACAGATGGACAATTTCTACACAGGCAAGTATCTTTAAAAAAGTTTTTTGTTCTGTATAACTTGATGAGGCAAATTTTCTTTTGACTTGCACTGGCGCTTAACATTTTGATGTGCTTCTGCTGATGTGATCATGTGGCGGCCAATTTACTCCCTCTTGTTTCAACATGCAGTGACGGTAGGTTGCAAATCTAAATTCACCCTTTTATCTCTGTCTTCCATTTTGGTGTTTTAGAAGGAAACCTAATTATGTTTCTATTGGTCGTCTTCTTTTTCTTGTTCACAGGTGTATGAGAAGGTATGAAACTATGAATAACTTCTCTCTCTCTCTCTCTCTCTCTCTCTCTCTCTCTCTCTCTCTCTCCAGCTTTCTCAACTCATACTATTTATTTTGGCAATTAGGGCGCTGAAGTTGTTCGGATGTATAAAACCTTGTTGGGAAGTGAAGGATTCAGAAAAGTAAGCACAAAGACCAAGTCTAAAACATATGCAGCTATTTTGTTGTATTAGCTTCCAGGTCAGAGGTCTTTGATTTGTGGATTTAGTTAATGCGCCTTTTGTGCATTTCAGGGGACAGATCTATATTTCCAGAGGCATGATGGGCAAGCTGTAACTTGTGAAGATTTCTTTGCTGCAATGAGAGATGCAAATAATGCAGATTTTGCTAATTTCCTTTTGTGGTAAGTCGTGTGTAACTAATTTTGATATGTAATGAATCTACCTGGCTTGAGTCAAGGGCGAACATTTTGGCTCAAGGTATAAATGAGCACAGCTCGGCTCGAGCTTGACTTCAATAAGCTTGGTAATTAAAAATAGATACAATTTATGTTTTCTTTTACTTTCTCTATCCCTAAAAGGCAGTTGTTTTTATATGGTCTTTGTTCAGTCAAACTTGGTTGGCAAAATAATGCCTTTCAATAAGGTTTACGAGCGAAGGCCAAAGAGGATTAGCCAAGTTTAATTATTATTCCAGATTTACTATGCTTTGATATTAATTAATTTAGTATGTGTGTAGGTTACTGCCACCTGTTGTTAAAAGGCAGATTATTATGTGTTTGAATATTTGCAGGACACTGCCACCCTTTAGTATGACAATTTCTTAGGTTTAAATAATTCCGTAACTGCTTATAGCAGTTTATAAGGACAGTTCTAGGGCAGTTACTTTCCTGTCAACGCCTTAACTACTGTTGCAGTAACAATAAGTTATCCAGAAAATTTTAGTGGAGTTCTCGAGTTCTTTTACTCTTGGAGATCGTCGGATTCTCTCTAACGAGCCCAAGTTTAGCAAATATATATAGGACACAAAGGAATAAGAAGTCAGAAATCTGGTAGATTCACAGCCAGGTTTTATGGTTCAGGGCCCTATAACCAGATCTAAGGGATGGGAACATACCAATTTCTTTGAGTTGTCGCCAAATAGATAATCACATTTTTAGAAAGTGATGCAACTTGGTGCAATTTAAAAGGGGAGGTATGGAGAAGTAAAAGTACAATATTAAAAAGTTTGACTTGTCAAATGAGGCCCCCCATTTTTTTATAAACATAGAGGGAATGATTTTTAGTGTATTTTCGGCCAAGTCTCTTGTAAATCCGTTTAATGAAGAAATCAAGTTAACCGCGAACATAGGTTCTCTGACTCGAGAAATCCCAGCTTGGTTAGAGCTTAATTGAAATCGCTTTTGACCCTCAAATCTCAGCTCAGCCCGGCGGCTCAAGCTCAATTCCGAGTTGACATTTTTGTTTTTCTTCTGTTTCTTATTAACCTCTTCTTATGATTTCAACTTTCAACTTAATTCAGGTATTCGCAAGCTGGGACCCCAGTTGTGAATGTTACTTCTTCTTACAATGCTGAAGCTCATACCTTCTCTTTAAAATTTAGGTATGCCTAATATACTTCTGTTTGTGTGCTTTTCTGCTGCCAAATATGCAAAGTAACCTGCTTCTTTTGTATATTTTCAGTCAAGAGGTGCCACCTACTCCAGGGCAACCAGTAAAAGAGCCCATGTTTATTCCTGTGGCTTTAGGACTTCTAGACTCTAGTGGAAATGACATGCCTCTGTCATCTATGCATCATAATGGGAAGTTGGAATCTGTTGCAAGCAATGGTCAGCCTGTTCACACAACAGTTCTTAAAGTAACAAAGGTTAGTCAGATACACCATTTGAAGTAATTTAAGTCAGCATTTACTTCTAAAACTAACTGTTTATGGTTTCAACTGCCCCACTCCGCCCCTTCTCATGTATGTGTGTGAGCATATGGGGCAGGGATGTCATTTAAATTAGAAATTGGAATTATAAATATTCAGAATATGCATGTGTGCAAGTTGTTCCTTAATCTTAGTGAGATCGTTTATGCTAGTTACTAACAACTGTATTCAGAGGTGTTTACATTGATACCCTTCTTTTGTAATTTACAAGCAGAAAGAAGAAGAATTTGTATTTTCTAATGTATCTGAGAGGCCAATACCGTCTCTATTACGGGGTTATAGCGCTCCTATCCGTCTTCACTCCGATCTTACCGACAGTGATCTGTTCTTCCTCCTTGCTCATGATTCAGATGGGTTCAACCGGTATGTCATTTTGAGTTTTCAGCATATGTATAGCTACAAACAAGAACAAAGATAGTATAGCAATAGCGACAAGATACTCGTGAACATGAAAGGACACTTCGGGTCACATGTAGTAATGCACCACTGACGGAAATTGTCATGTTTTAGGTGGGAGGCTGGACAAATACTGGCAAGGAAGTTGATGCTCGGCCTAGTGGCTGATTTCCAACAAAATAAGCCATTGGTTCTGAACCCACAATTTGTACATGGTATCAAAAGTATACTTTCTGACTCAAGCCTAGACAAGGTACTCGTGAAAATTCCCTGTTATTTATTTATGTACCTTCGTGAATATTCTTTCTTGGATACAAAAATGAAGGAAATAATCGATTCACTATTTGGTATTGTAGGAATTCATTGCAAAGGCAATAACACTCCCTGGTGAAGGAGAGATTATGGACATGATGGATACAGCAGATCCAGATGCCGTTCATACTGTTCGCTCTTTCATTAGAAAACAGCTTGCTTTGGAACTGAAAGAAGAATTTCTAAAGACGGTACGAATTTTCCATGTAGTTGAAAAACGATGTTTCATTATTATTTCTCAGTATTATTTGATTGATAATTAGGTGAGCCTGGAAGGGTTTTTTCTCTTCCACGAGTGACCATGGGTTGCAAATAACTTTGTTATGTTATACAGGTCAAAGCCAACAGGAGCTCTGAACAGTATGAGTTTAATCATCCCAATATGGCAAGGCGTGCACTCAAAAATCTTTCCCTCGGTCTGTAGTGTTTATAATCTGTTATTCCTGAATTGTTTGACCCTCGGCCCATCACTTTCCTAATGTGCAACTTCTATATTTGTTTTATGTGACAGCTTATGTTGCATCACTAGAAGATCCTGAAGTCAATGAGCTTGCCTTGCATGAATACAAAACTGCCACAAACATGACGGATCAGTTCTCTGCTCTGGCAGCCATAGCTCAGAAACCCGGGCAAGCCCGTGATAGTGTCCTGGCCGACTTTTACGACAAATGGCAGCATGACTTCCTGGTATGCTTCTGGTTTTGTAACTCGTATTCCTCCTTTATAAGTCTTTTAGCTGCGAGATCTGGTGGATAAAACCAAGGAAATCCTTCTTAAGCATGGGTCATTTGCATAACTTTGAGTACAGCTGCTTTTAGAGTTTTCAAGTCTCAACAATAATCTTTGATTACTGTAGGTGGTTAATAAATGGTTTGCCCTTCAATCCTCGTCTGATATTCCTGGGAATGTTGAGAATGTTCGGAAACTCTTGAGCCACCCAGCATTTGACCTGCGGAATCCCAACAAGGTGAGCAAATATTCGCGTGCATGCTTACACAAGCACACACACACACACACACACACACATACTAGGACTGTCTAATAAATCGAGATGGCTTGAACTAGGTTTGAGTTAGTCCTGGGCTTGCCAACTTTAAAGCTTTGCTTGGTTTGACCTATGTTGAGAATATTCTCTTAGACTTCCTGTGGTATATATTAGCGCTTGGCCAGACTCCAGTTGTTTTCAAGTCAAAGCTTGAACATGATTTTAGGCTCAGGTTGTAAACAGGCCTTCTCAGCTCGATTCAAAGAAACTCGGCAATCACAAAATATACACCATTTGGATGTGTATTACATATGATTTTTGGTACTCCCTAGTCCCTCCGTCTTGTTTGTAGTGGTCATTTTTATTTTATATTGGTCACATCAAAGTTCAATGATCATTAATTCATTAATTTCTCATTATAACCCCAATTATGGAATGAATTTACAAGATAAGTCAACATTGAGTAAATGTCGAGTTAATAAGAAGGGTATATAGGGAATAAGCATTCCAAATTGATGTATTTCAAAAATCCTTGATCTGTGAGCCTTTGTGTTGCGGCCAATATAAATGAAGCGGGTGTGACTTGGACTCAGCAAAATTCAACCTGCCTTAAAAATAAAAGAGGCTAGCACAGTCAATGGTTCACCTATGGGTTGGCTCATTACAGCCATTAGCCTAATGCTCAAACACAAACCCTTTGGTTAACGTGTAATCCAAATTGTAATCTTGCCTTGATGCAGGTATATTCGCTGATTGGGGGATTTTGTGGATCTCCTGTTAATTTCCATGCGAAAGATGGGTCGGGCTATAAATTCTTGGGAGAACTGGTGGTGGAGCTTGACAAACTGAATCCTCAGGTGCATTCAGAACAAACCCTTAATTTGTATGGTATTTATGACTGGACTATCATCTAACACTTTTGATTTTTACTGTCTGATGATAGGTGGCCTCTAGGATGGTTTCTGCTTTCTCTAGGTGGAAGCGATATGATGAGACTAGGCAAAGTCTTGCCAAGGTACCTGATAAAAGCACCTTATAATACTCCATGCACGGGTATTAAGGAAATGATTGGAAGCAAAAACAACATAATACATTTTACTATATTACCCTTTAGAAATATACTCCTACTATTTATGCTAGAAACTTAAGAGACACTCTTATCCATGTTTACTTGACAATTAATAAGGGTAGAAGTGGAAGAAAAAATTAATTGCATCTTAGTAGTAGGAAAATGACACTTCTACAAAAAGTCGAAGAGACACTTAAAAAGGGAAAGGAGGGAGTACTCATTATGACACTAACTTCCTCAGTAAAAACAAGTGAAAAATGCATCGAGGTAATATGTTTAGTAATAAAAAGCTTATTAAGAGTTTCTTTTTCTGACTACAATTCTGCTAGATAATTTCAGTGCTGTTAGAGTGCATAAGTAGATTCTTATGCTAACACCCCCCCCCCCCCTCCATTTTATTTTAGCTAAACACAACTGGATGCTGTTTTACAGGCCCAGCTGGAGATGATTATGTCAGCCAATGGACTTTCAGAGAATGTGTTCGAGATTGCCTCAAAGAGTTTAGCTGTTTAGATCATTTATACAGTTGTGCCAAATGAGATGCTTCCCTATAATTGTGGGAAAGGGTCACAATAAATTTTAAGTTTTTTTTTTTTTTTTTTTTTTTTTTCATATTGTACTTTCAAATGGAAAACTATATCTGGAGATTCTGGACAGTGCGCTGCATTTTGTTCAAAAAGCTCAGAAAGGTGTTTGTATTTCTGTTTTCAGAACCATTATATGTCGGTACTCCTGAAGGTTACTATTGTACACTGAATTCCTAGGCGTTGGTGAACACTTGAGCCTTGGTTACTCTGTACATTGAATTCGATAGACGTGGGGTGAGTACTTGAGCTAAGGCTGAGTGTGGTTGAGCATATTTGGAGAGAGAGATAGAAGCTTGGCTCAATTAAAACACTCAACTGTCCTTTTTAGCGCAGGATAGGAGCAGGCCTCAATTAATGAATCAGAGTTGAGTTGAACACAGGGAAGATGGGAACAAATGTAAAACCTGTCTTGCCGATGAATTGAGTTGAGCTTGAGTATCATTGCAAGTCCAAGCCATACTGTCCAAGTCATATCCTGCTGGCCACAATGCGAGTCAAGGTTACAAGCCAGGTAACATAGTCCATGGTGCAAACTGAACTGACCTGGAGCCAAACTGCTTTCTGAGCTGAATCGAAAATTATTTGCAATGTGACCACAAGGTTACATTTACTGTAGCGAGTAGGTGATTTTTCCCTCACGGCGCTCCTAGTTTGGGTTCTTGTTGAAGCTGTAAAATGAGCCTAAAATGGAGCAGGGTTGGCTAAGGCTTGGGTTTACCTGGGCAGGTATGAGTAGGAATGACAATTTCTCATAATTTTTTAAGACTCGTTCGGGTGAGAAAATGTTTATACAATTAGGAGTATGACTCCTTTGTTTTTCATCCCTCAAGCATCATTATTCAAGTCATTGAAGGGGGCTTTGGAAATAACACTATCATTAATAGGATACTTTAGAAAGTATTTGATTGTTTGGAGAGTTGTATTTACAAAGAAATGTATGTACTTTGTCTTTAAATGAAATGGCCATTATCACTAGATTAGGATTGGCTCTTAGTGTATTCATCTATTTTGAGACTCCAAGAAGGGAGTGAACCTTTGTGAGGTTCATGAATACATGTATTCCTTCATTTCTAGATCCTTTATTGGTCATTGAAAATGAAGAAAAGGGATGAGGAAAAAATTTAATTCAATTCAAAGATGAGACATGAATCCCACTCTTTGAAGATCACATTTATGTAATATATACAAATACATATATAATATTTACAAAATCAACCCATTAAAGTGAGGATCACATATTATGTGCCATATATATAATATATCTATACATATATATATAAACATTATAACTTAAATGAAAGAACAAATAAACTCACAAGAGTGAGTACTTGCACATTATGTGCATAATACATATATATAAGATAATATGTACATATATATAAGCATTTTAAAGGAATGTAAATGCATAATCAACTCACAAAAATCAGGACTTGCACTATTATGTGCTAGCATGTATAGCATGCATATATATATATATATCTATATATATATATTATAAGCAAGTAAATAAATGGAATACATAATCAACTCACAAAGTAGAATTTGTAATTCATACTAAGGAGGACTTGCACTATTATGTGCTAGCATATAT
>JAOTQG010103460.1:0-13207 GCA_025631175.1 Iris virginica
AGAGAGAGAAGGGTGCAGCGATGGAAGAAGTAAAGTACAACAGAGATATCGGTAGTGGAGTAGAGAGGGAGAGAAATTGGGTTACATTTTTTTGCCGAAAAGAAGATGAGTGAAAATGGGTTTGTTTAGGGGAGGGATGGAGGAGTTTACAGATTAGTTTTAAAAGGGAAGGGGAGGGGAGGGGATGAAGAGGAGAGAGAAATGGGTGAAAAAAGAGAGGAATAATGAAGGAAGAGCTGACTTGAGTCCGACTTTATTGGAAAAAGGAGAGAAGGATTGGGAAAGGTGAAGAGATAGAAATTTAAAAGGGTAGTAAATTAATGTGATGTGATATTTAATAGAGTATAGATATAGGGATAATAGATGGAAAGTAAAATTAAAGAAGTGTGATATATGTGATATTTTGGGATGATATTTGATATGTGATCGGATATTCTCCGTATTCACGGTATTCCCGTATTCCCTCAAATGTCTTTCGTGATCTGGCCATACACAATTAGTTAGCAATTGTTGACTGGTGAAAATCTGTAGGTCCTATCCCTTAATTCCAGCTACAGACTACACAATCAGTCAATAGTTGCCACTGACATTCACCATCCAAAGTTTTTGGATGCTGTTTCTTTTGGCTTTAGCACTACTCATTTTTGTATGGTGGTAGTATGCTTGAGTAACTAACTGAATCATCAACTGCACTTGAGGCCTCCAAATTTGTGCCAACACGTTGATTGAATAATGGTATAACAGTGTTGTTGTAGGATGTTCAAAAGATAGCAACTAGATTATTTTAATACTAGGGCATATCTAACAAATCCTTACACCTACAATACGTACACTCACCAACATGTGCAGTATGCAAGATACGCAAATGTGTCAAGCAATCTAAAACATTGAGATTACCTATTATCAGAGTCTAGACTTCCTAATACCATATGTCTCACTTCTATACTAAACATCTCAGCTTCAGATAATTTGAGGAGAAATGGTCTCAAAAGAAACTATGAGAACATAGGTTAAGGCTTTTACTGAAATTTTAGAACATGATAAATTTCTGAACATATTGAAACCAAGCTTCTCTAACCTGAGTAGTTAGCGATTTTATTACTTCTTTGGCGGCCCTTTTTTTCTCTTCTTCTAGCCTGGCCAGTTCAGTTGCTGCCTTCAGTTGCCTTGACGTCCTTTCCAGTTCTGCTTCTAGGAGTTGAGATCTCTGAGAAAGAACCTCCACCTGTATAAATACACTTGAATATTGTTATTCAAATGAATGCAAATGTTAAGTTCTCATTTCATTCCATTTAATGAATCAAGGCAAAAATTTATTCCTAATTATTAGATAATGCTAAGAAGCGACCTTAATATATGATCAACTAAGTCACGTGCATGGCTGTCCAAGTGTGTGGCAAAGCAGTCTGTGTGGGCCTCTACTTGATAGACACCAGAACCAGCCTCAGCCTTTAGCTACAGAAATTATCCCACCAAATATTATTTTGGTGGTGTTATAGAACTGGGAGTATAGGCTTCTTGGCCGCACATAATGGGAATTAGTTGCCTAGATTGGATTTCTTACTTGATTTCTAAAAGCCACGGAAACTGAGTCATGTATTTTGTATACTGAATTAGCTGGAATTCGGTTATAGAATTTTTATTCTTTTTGGCCATCATCATGATCCATAAATTGCTATGAAATTTGAAGTTTCCAAGTTAACCTACAAATATTTCTCACAAATAGCTTCAGCATTTACGTCTAAGAGTGCAACCACTATGAGAAATTGTAGATATTACCTAATACAGTTAATTATCACCTTATTGGGAAGTAAACATCATAAAAACCCCCATTCAGATAACTGATAGTCTGATAATTCCCAAAAGACATAGTAATCAGAATTAAATGCATCATAATAGAACTGAAGCAAGTTGGGACTTGGGATATTGCTTTAGGTGACAACTATAGAACATATGTTTTGGATTTGTAAAATTAGAGTGATGTACATTCTCAGAAGACTTATAAGTACAAGCTAGATAGTGTCGTAAGCAAACAATTTGAGCATTGAGCTTATGTAAAATGTTTAAATAACTGTTTTTGTCTAAGACATGCAGTGAGTCAACGAATAAAAAGTGGTTCAGTAGTTCGGTAGTGTAGACAGTTGTCTACTGCAAAATGAATGGTTCCCGTCCCAGTTCCAGTTGAAAAAACTAACATCTCTAGGTATGCAGAAAGGCTGAAGGAAAATAAAGAGAATCTAATATATAGAACTAGTTTGTGCCAATTTCTTTTGACAACAGAACAATAAAATACTTTTGATTGTCCTGAAACTAGAAAGACTATAGAAAGGTGTTCGTTCATGCAATAAATTAGCCAAATTTTCAACGGCAAGAACTTACCTGTTCCCTCAAAATTGATAATTCTTTTGTGAGACTGTCATTTATTGTCTTTGAATCATCCACCGTTGCTTCAGGAAACGGAAGAGCAACAGTGGATGCCTGTGACATGGAGCAATAAGGACTTGACTTTACAGAAACCGGAGATGTAGCCTGAGAACCCACTATTGGTGATGCAGATATACTCTCTGAATCTTCACATACTGATGGTGATGAATTTGACATACAAGAGCTTTCTCGGTGAAAACTACAATTTTGACTCTGACAGACATCAACTTTGTCCGAGTCCTGTTTCCTGTTGTGCATGGATTTCCGGCTGTCAGCTCGTCGGAATGAATCAAATGAGGAGAGCCGGGAAATTAAGCCACGTGGTTTATAATCCAAGATCTTTTGCTCCTTCACCTCGGCAGGCTTGGAATTAGTAGTTCCCTTAGTGACCTTGGGAGGTAGAAAACTTGTTCTGGTTTCAGCATCCTTGTTAAGCTTCAAATAGCAATCTTCACACACACGGTAAGTTTTGTTCATATTTGGAGCCAATGAAGCTTTTAGTGATCTCCTACAACTACAAAGTTTGCAGAAAACCAAACCACAATTGTAGCAGTTGTGGCGCTTCCTTCTGATATTAAATGGATTCTGGCAACCAGTACACAGGGATTGATCGACAGTGCACACCGGCTTATGAAGACAGATGACAACCGTGAAATTGGATCCACATGCTACACTCTTTACTCGTCTGTCTAAGAGAGCTTCAACTAGTGTTGGCATGTTCCTGTCATCATTGTCCCCATGCCCTAACTGTCCATTTGCCCCCTTTCCCCAAGTGTAAACCTCAGCTTTTGAATTCAATGCAACAACATGGTGAGAACCACATGCTATTTCTTCAATGAAATTGTTTCTCATTATACCTTCAATGCACTTGGGAAGCTTACCATCACCTTCATGACTCCCAAGTTGTCCATAGTCAGCACTTCCCATTGTATAAACCTGTCCAGATGTAGAAAGAGAAACTGTCATACTATGGCCACATGCTACTTGACAAAAACGCAGTTCATCTAATGCAGCTACGCAAGTGGGAACAAGTTTTCGTTCCTTGTCGCCATGCCCAAGCTGGCCTTTATCTCCATCACCCCAGGTGAAAAGCTTTCCAGTTGAAGAGTTTCCCAGACTTGAAGGTTCAGGAATACCCTCTACAATAGCAGCAGTGTGCCAAACACCACACGATACTCTTACTGTCCGTAGTCCTTTCAGAGTTTCAACTTCCTTGGGAACACCTGTGCTACAACGATTCCCATGGCCAAGGGCACCAAAAGTTCCGTCTCCAAACGTAAACAGCAGACCTGCTGATGTAACGGCAGCAGAATGCCAAGGTCCACAAGAGATAAAGGATACATGCATACCTTCCATCTGACCCCTCAACTTTTTCGGGGTCCAGTGACTAACTTCAGTACCATGCCCAAGAAGACCAAAATTGTGAATACCATCACCCCATGAGTAAAGATCCCCTGACATTGTAATAGCACAAGTGTGATACTCCCCACAAGCTACAGATTCAATGTTCAATCCACTCAGTGCATTGACAAGCTTTGGGGTGGAAACATCAGCTTCAACTCCATGCCCAAGCTTGCCACCTGATCCCTCCCCCCAACTAAACATCTGTCCCTGTTTACTGACTAACACAGCATGCTTACTGCCGCAAGAAATCATTTGAGCATCAAGCACCATTGTTGTCTCAAGAGGCTTCGGTAACAGGGTGTCCATTCTCGCTGAAGACAATTTTCCAATGCCGTACACACTCCCACCCAGAAGCCCTTCACCTGTTCCTTTACCCCAAATGATAACATCACCCAGATTATCAAAATCTTCAAGAGGTGATCGCGGGGTAGATGAACTTGCAGCACTGGATAAACTAAGACGAATAGCATCTGAAGAGATACAGTCATTTAGATCATCTAAATGCCCAGATGATTGTGAGCTGCGAGGTCTGGCAACATTCTCCCTTTGTGGTGAACGGTGGGTTGCTTTACTATACAGCAGAATATCAGAGAATGCTCTTCCCAATCTTTTTTGAGGGGTGCGCTCAAAAGGAATCAGAACAAATTCACTGTTCCTTAATTCCTGCATAGCACAAGAGAAGAATTTTTGGTAAATATGTATTGGGTGTATCTAAGTATCATACCAGCTTGAAGAAAACCTCGAAAGCAATATCACAACTGCTACTTGACGCAAATGACAGAGAGCTTCTTTCTGTAAAGGCACTTGAATTATCTGATGATACTGATACACTCCTAGTTCTTCCTGTGCTTTTCCACTTTTGACAATTGTTCCGTGAAATTAACGCCCCTAGGGCAACAAACCAGATTTCAGCCTCATCCTTATCTTTGCATATCTGGCAAAAGATTCATTCATCAAATGTTGATATACTGGATAGTAATCAGACCAAAGTATAATTGCATACAAATCACAATCTGTAGTGCCTAACATGTACATATAAATTAATTGAAGCCCATGATTTGGAATTCTTCCTAACTACTCAGTAACTGCAAGTTGGAAGGATTTGCATCCAAAGAAGAAGATAAAGTTTTGAGAAGTTTCGGGTGCGTAGTAGTGTAATATCAAGTCAACTATGAGTTACTGCAATTTCACGAGTCATGAGTAATCATCATAAGGAATGTATATTCATCTGCATAAACTCACACAGAAATCCATCTCTATGTAAGATGTGTTTGGCATCCTCATAGTTGGAAAAAGGTAGGCTCGTATTGCTTGAGCCTTGTGCTATATACAGAATCTGGCATTGTATGGCAAATGTTGAGGCTATAAACTCATATTGGGTAGTACAAGCCCTCTAATAAACATATCAGGAACTTGGGGACAACCCTGGCCGAAAAAGTGTGCTATCTATTGATTTAAGTCCTGTATTTACCGTGTTGGCTTGTCATTTCAACTGCACATATGATTAGCTTAAGAGTTTTCCGGTTCAAGTTCATAGGGAGCCAACTGAATAGTACTTGCATTCAGCGATGTAGTCTTGTTTCTACTCAACATATAATTTGTTCTCCATCATAAAATCGAAAACATCTGAAGCACACCACTCTCTGTTAATTCAATTTTTGTCCAGCATTGTAAGTTACAGTTTTGGGTTTCCCTTTCCTACGGTACTTTTTTTCACCCTCGTGTTCCATGCATCAGTTTCTCTCTTTCTTCTTTTTTTCCACTTCTATAAGTATTAGCTATTGATATGTCCTACATTAAGTGAAATTACAGCCGCTACAAATCCATGCCTCTGCTTCAGTTTCTATTAGCTTTTCAGGGCTCAAGCTTTTCCTTCAACTTTGGAGGTAAGAAGCAATTGCTAATAACACTCGATTCCATTTAATATTCATTTGCATAGAAACGTTGAACAATCAGTGATGCAAACACGCATTAAACTCCAGGATCCATCTCAAAACCAATTGGCGGTCCAGGATATTTATTAGGTATTTGCAGGGCTAGTATACGCCCAATGTGGGTTTAGAGTGTTAACAACATGCACCTGCTTTTACATGATTTGATGTGATTTAGTTAATATGTTCAGCTAATAAATTGACAAGAACTAAGGTTCTGAAAACTTGATCAAAATAGAATAAATGCATGGTTCCTTTGGGTAAGACCAAGAAGTTTACCTACCACATCCAAGGACCTGTTGCTGTATATAAGTGAAAATGATTGATATTCCTTATCAGGCCGAGGATACCGTTGGAAAATTGCCTATAAAACAACAAAATATAAATCCCATAAGGATGCTGTGTTACTCGGTAAAGCAAATAAGAGGGCATTTTCAGGAAGGTGAGATCAGTATAGTTAATGGAAGAAATTTGCATATATATGAGGGCCTTACCTTAGAGTAGTTGGTAATGAATGAAACAAAGAAACAAACCCGGGGGGAGGGGGGCTGAAAGAGAGTTTCAAGAATAAGCATATTTTAAATATATGATGATAAGAAGTACCATGATATTAGTGCTGCAAAATTTAAATTGAAAATTTACTATCCAGGAAATGGGAGAATACTTCAGTTCAATTTATTATATAGTTGATAGAAACATGACACTAGAAAATGACTTTGGAATATTCAAAAGTAATATCCAACTTTAGGGTAACTATTGACCATGAGAAAGTTTAGAATTAAAGGATTCAAGTTTAATCTAACCTGCTTCTATAGAGTTCTAAAGTAGAGTACCATTTTTGGTTTATCCATATTATATCCGTTAAATACAAGAGCAATGAAGTGATGGTATACTTTAAACCGAGTGTACTGATTTAGCCTCAGAAAATCGTCTTCCTTTTCCTGTACTAGAAATAGAACTTCTACAACTTGCAGCAGCATCTGAATACCCATTAAAGAACCTAAGAGGTAAATCTGAACATCTTTACAAACTAAAAAAAAGACAGTAATTTGATATGTTTATCCAATTTTTATTATTTCTAACCCCTTTTCAAGGAAAAATCCTCTATATGTATAGACTTATTTGTTTTCCCTCATACTAATTTTGCGTCCCTCCAATATTATGTAAGAAACAGATGCACATTTGTCAAGATGAAAGTGCATAATATTTGTCCGAGCAAGGGCATCATGTTACAGGCCAAATAATTAAAAAAAAGAACTATATTTGTATTTGGGTCATATTTCAGAAGGCAACAGAATAAATTTCTTGAGAAGAATATCGGAGTTTAAATGAGTTGTTACTTTGTGCAAGTTCGAACTCCAGAAATAATCTAGTGCCACTCCTATACTTCTATTTCATGGGAATGATGGTGGAGCTTTTGCAATAAAAGGCCAAAATCACACGATGGAAAAATCTTACGGTTCGTTGCCCAGGCATTATCTTTGAAACATAACTCAATCGAAGCTGTTTCTCCTCTTTGCCAACATACCATATCAGTGTGGTCTCATCCTGAAACATAAATTTGTGAATCAACTTATGAAAAATAACAAAAGCATTGTGAGTGCGTGATAGCAGATCTTACTAGGTGATACACAATCAAGTTGGCTGACAAAACAGATGAGCATGAATAGATTGTTGAAGATTAAGTGGGCACATTTTGTTCGATACAGCTTTAAAATCCAACAAGGACAAAGCAGTATAACACTGTAATGTAAGTGCTTCCAAGGAGACAAGTAAGCATTTTACATACTACTTCCATTGTCATTCCTTCATTTGAAATAACTCACGAAACTTGAGAGTAAATTTGGTTAATTACATGAGACAAGACCATAGTGGCGAACATGTCTATTTATGCGACAGAGACCGGGAATGGACTGTGTACTCGAGCATATGCATCTAGACAAAGAGAAAATTATCTAATCTTAACATAGAAAGGGAGGGTAAGTTGATAGTCTTAGCGTACCTGTCTAGTTAATACATAATAACCATGGACCAACTGATGGATACTTGAAATAAGCTTGAACATGGGTAGGTTCGTACATCTGTGTGCTAAGTATGTATCTACATAAGCTCTCATAACTCAAACAATAGGTTAGCTGTGTGCTAAGAACTAAAAAGAATTGCATATGCTTGCGTAGCCATACACACTAATGTTTAGAAAATGGTGGGTCTGCGTTGCATGCTAGGTCAACTGTTTGATAAGTTGATTTCATATTTCTTACGGACAATAATCAGTTTTAGTGACCTTTTCATAACATTAAGCTGAGTAAGCACCATATCATAGAAGCCAGCAGTCTTGAATTCAAGAGTTTTGAAATCCCATCTGATAAGCTTGACAGAGTGTAAGGCAACTATGAGTACAAATAACTTAATATGCAACCCTAATCCTGATTTACTATTATGAACTTACATTGGAAAGTCGAAATGGACAGAACTTTGGCTTCCCTCTTCGCCCATATTTCAGTAAATATGATCCTCGCTTTAAAGCATTAATGGCCTGATTTTGGAAAATAGAATATGCAACAAATATAAATGACTTCAGAGTGCCCGAAAGTGATGAAAATGAAACACAAACCACAGCAATATCACATATCAAAGATAACTAAAATGAACTCAACATAAGATAAGGATGCAAAATTCTTGATATGTCAGAGATGATCATAAAGAAATTGTGATGCACACCTCTAGCAAGAGAGAGAGAGGTATATTGTTCAAAGCCTCATAGGAAGTTTTAAAAAAATATCTGGCTCAATGATGAATATAAACAACAAAGGCCTCAATTTTGGCTTAGTAGTTTTCTTCATAAACTAGAACAACGAAAGAAATGCCAAGAATAGGTGATTTAGACATTAGAACTACATACGTCTGCTATACATATGATAACAGAAACATGTCACATCAACTATTACATTATGTGCTTTGAAGGTCTTCAAAGTTATTCTAGATAGCATGGTGGACCAACAAAAGCTGGAACTGACAATCTTTTTCCTAGAAAACTGTTGATCAACACAGACTTAAGGTATTATGAGTAGATAAAAGTTTCAAAAAATAAGCTCCAAGGTCAAGTGACTAGGTACTGAAGCAGAAGACATAATCTGGGCCTATAAAGTATATCCAGGCTATTCCTCAAAGGGGAATCATTTACTCGACTGAAGTTCCCAAAATATTTAAAACCAGGAGGGGCTATGGAAAGAATAATGTTAAAGGATGTTAAAGAGAAAAGTACGTTTTAAACAGTAGGAAAAACATTATGGTATAATACTTTGGTATAAACTTAATCCATTCACTTCTTCTTTCCATAATTGAGAAATTGAAAATAAAAGTATATAAAAGTAACGTTACCTGCTCGACATTCCTCTCACCAAAGCTAGTCCTCTGTAAGTCAGTCATTCAATCAAGCTGCTAACTCAGTCACTCCAATGTAGTACTTTGGCATGGGATGGAACTTGATTCACCATAAGGAAATCACCACACCTCGTCAAGCTAACAGCTGAGTGAATTAAAAAAACAGGGCTGCATGTTTACGTGTACAATATTTGCTATCAATGAATATGTCGAAAGCAAAGTGGAAAGAACAGATTGAAGTTCAAATGCTACAACTCTTTAGAAAATCGTGCAATTTACTCAATTTTTGTTCATTATTTGGAGCACAGACCTTAATACCATTGAAAAGGTCGAGTAAAACTGAAAGCCAAGTTATAATTTTTCTGAAATGGAGCACTGTGGGATGATTCAGAGTGCAAATCATATAATTTTTTATTTGAATATCTGTTCCTAAAAGCCTATAGCTCTCCGCAATGATGACGCCAGACCAGATGAAGAACATCAATCACAACTAGCCACCTTATGCATGGGTCCTTAAGGAGACATATATAGGCTATACATATACGACCCAAGTGACTAGACTCATCATCAGCCAAACCAAATAAGAAGCTTCCACAAAATTAAGTTATACAACAATGTGAATCATCAACATTTAGGTTGAGAGAAACTAAAAACTATCCACTTAGTATATAAGATCTTGGAGGTCAATCATACCAATACTTTCAAATTCAAACGAAGTCACATGAGTGGATTCAATAAAAACTGCATTCGAAATAGTAATAGGACAGCGACAGCGAGTTTCATTATCCGTAGTAAGATCAATCAAAGGCATACATACAAACCTAAATCACATTTATAAAAATGATAGTCATATTTAAAGGAATTTGAACGCAAATTAGTGGATTAAAAATAAGCAGCTACCAATAATGTTCAAAATATGAAAAAAGAAGTAGGGTTTCAGTGCGATGGAAACTATTAGTGTTCGATAATATCCAAGTTTCAAACAAATAAACATGAAATTTCAGCTAAAAGCGCAAAAAAATCGGAAATAATACAATTTCTCAAAAGCGATAATGTTTACCTGAAGGATAAATGGGAAGTGAGTGCACTTTCATTCCTTCCGAAGATGAAGGGAGAAATTAAGCCGATCAAAAGGGTTTCTGACTCACATTGTTCCTAATTCCTGCTAATTTTCGAATAGATTTGTATAAAATCAGGCGGGCGGAGGTTTCAATCGAAAAATCTCGAAACAAGAACGAAAATAAGATTCTGAGAACGAAAATCTCTCGTAATTTCTGTGTCTTTCTCTCTCTACAACATATGCAATCTCCCTCTCTCTCGCTCTGTCTGTCTGTTGACAGGAGGGGTGTGGGGGGGGGGGTACGTGTATCTATTTTCCCTCCTAATTTTGACTGATTTTTGCTTAATAATTTCCTTTTTGATTTCTTGACACGTCAGCCAACTGAATCTGTTGGATGGCGTTTTTGTCGCCATAAGAAGCATACTGTCAAGTTAGTAAAGAAAGAAACAACTCTTCGGACTGTGTCTGTGTGTGTGTGTGATGGGTGATTGATTCATTTCAGGTGGTGTGGTGAGATGAGAGCTCTTCAGTCTGTTCCCGCCAGTTTCCCCACTATTAATGCCGTTTTCACACGCAACCACCCAACCTCTCGTTTTCCTCTTTTGCCACTCCAAATGATGGTTCAATGAGTTGCACCATGATGCTCTTCCACTTGTACATGAAAGCAGCTTTCCTTTTCCTTTTTCTTTTTGGGTTTTCTTAATAGAGGAGAATCTCCTTTTTCACTTTCACTTTTACTCGAGTATCCAACCAGGATTAGGGGTGATTTTTTTTTTTTACTAATTACCTTACTATACCAACTGTTATATCATATCTCGCCAATATTAAAGTAAAAAGTAAGAGAGATAGATAGAAAACTGTGGGATCAATGAGAGAGAAAAATTTAAAACTCAAAAAACAGGGGAAAAAATGTCCATTAGAACACACCCTAATTTATTTATTTTTTATCGATTGGATACAATATTATATGTATCGTTTCATTTTTGTTTGGTAGGATAATGATCTTGAATAGCATTATTAAGGTCATATTATTATCGTATCGAATTGAGAATATTTTAATAATTTATGTATATTAATGGATAATGACTAAACAATAAATAATAATTAATATTTTAATAACACATCAATACCCAATATTTGATACTTATATTATCCTTGAATGATAACTTATGATAAAACTTTTATTTGGTATTAATCTCATTATTGACCGGATAGTGGTAACGATCATGTATTGTAAAGTTTTGATGTTAAAAGTGTTAAAACTCGATTGACTTTTTATTTCTTCTGCAACCCTGCAGATTGCCCAATTTTTATGTAAATTTTTTGTGTGCAAAAAACCATTAAACTATTGTACATTATCAAACTTTTGGTAAACCAATTTTCGATAATAAATTTGATAATGTAATCGTAATTTTATGAAATGAAAACGACCACCTCCGGATGATTCAAATGTCCAAGTAGTTTAGGCACCTTGCTTTCTTAAGCAAAGTGGGTGACCAGACCAGACATGGATTTGGTCAGAAAAACTGCATTGCAACCTGCTGCTGCTGCTGCTGCAGCAATAAGGTAATGGTTCAAACTAGGTCGTTGTGTACTTGAGAATTGTAATGAATAAAATCAGCTCGATACTTCCCAAAAACAATGAAACGAAAATCGAGAAAGGAAAATAAAGCAATATTTATTTAAAATCATTCACATACTCCCCACTTTACAGGCTATAGCACAAGTCGGTACTTTTTAACAACCTAAGATAGATCCATAATTAACAACACAGCCAGCAAAAGCAAATATTACACCCATACCATCGCTCATTTGTACTCGTGTTGAACAAGAACGATGAGGCAGATCAGAAAATTCTTTATTCACTCAGCTCAGTATCTGTAGTCATCTTCATTAAAAATGTAACCGGTATTCCTGGAGTGGACATCCCTGTCAGCCTGAAGAAGACAAACAAGTATATCAACTAGACTGTCGTAACAACTAACAAAGACTTAATTCCAGCGCCACCTTATAGCTTTTAAGCCAATCAAATAAATTAAGGAAACAAATAAAGAGATAAACCACTGTAAACTTTGCAAAGGAGATATCCGATAAGTAGTGGGTAGGAGTACCCTGTGAATGATCTTCTGAAATGCGTCTGGTCCATTTTCTTTAATGTAGGCTTCTGCAGCAGTTAGGATGTCATCTGGCTTACTGAAGACATCTTTCTTCCTTGGGACATACCAGATGTTAACAGTCTGCTGGCCCAAGTAGAAGGGCCTTACGTAGTGCTCGTAAACGTAGGCAGCACCACTGAAGTAAGGTATGACCAACCAGCAGGTAGCAATCAGCTTCGCATATGACCACAATGGAATCCTGCAAATAGGTATGGTAAGATACCCCAGGGCTGTTAATCACAAAAACAGTGTGTTCTTTATAGCACCATATGATGCACGTGAAGTTTAAATGAAAAGAATCTAAGAAAACGAAATCGGTTAAGGTGCAAAAGCTTCACTTAAGTATTAAGAGGGTTTCTGAATAAGCATGGACCGTGAGGTCCCTCAATGTCACATCCACTATTTTCAAATTATAAATCTTTCGGTCATGCCAATGTAACAATTTGTTGCAATATCTCTGCTTTACGATTAATTACTCGCGGCTAAATAGCAACGAAACAATGGACTTACCAAACATCATATCTTCCGAATAATTATTGTCATAAGAAAACCTAAATGGTCAGGGTCATTGATACCGTGAATAGACTCTTCCCAGAGGTATCTGTTTCCAGCTCTATGGGAAATGTCCTCTTATAAAGTCGTGTTTAATTAGTTCAAGATAACAACTTAGATAGTCAAAGGGTCAAATGCACACAACTAGCAAGCAAAGAGGCGTTGAGCTCGAGCTCATGACGCCCAGAAGATCTGACGAGCGCCTAGGCGCTCCGTTCTATTAGGAGCGCCCAAGGCACATATATGTTATAAATTATGCACATATACGTGTTATAAAATGCACATATTAATTATAT
>JAOTQG010103471.1:0-13207 GCA_025631175.1 Iris virginica
GAGAGAGAGAGAGAGAGAGAGAGAGAGAGAGAACAAATTTTCAAAGCTGATGCTGTGCTCCACCATAGCCAAACGTGGGAGCCAAACGCCGGAGCTATGCTGCTAATAACCCATCTGAAGCCACCATAGCCAAGTAAACAAAAAAAAGAAGATGAAGAAGAAGAAGAAGAAGAAGAAGAAGAAGAAGAAGAAGAGACGGATAGGAAGGCTTGGGGCCGGCCATGGAGGAAGCCGGTGACTACAGTTCTTCTCTTCGATCCTTTGCGACAGTTTAAGAAGGAACGGGTGCAGCAGCAGTCGGATCCTCGAAGATCTCTTCAATTAATCTCTCCAGATCTAACCTCCCCCCCCTCTCTCTCTTCTGTCCAGCGGCACCGCCATTTCTGCAGCCCTCTCTCCCTCAACCCAGATTTGTGATTCTACTACTTCTTCAATTGATTTCAGAAGGAGGGTGTTTAATTGGTGGTAAGTAATGGGTGATGAGGATTTCTCTCCCAAATCGAGCTCCATCGTCATGGAGTGGTTGAGTGAGCTGATAGCATCTTATCAATCTCTCAAAGAGTGAGAGAGAAAGCTGGGTGTAATTTAGGGAAGGGGAGAGAGAGAGAGGAGGGTGTTTAATTGGGGAAGGGGAGAGAGAGAGAGAGAGAGAGAGAGAGAGAGAGCTGGGTGTAAATTTAGGGAAGGGGAGAGAGAGTTGGGTGTTTAATTGGGGAAGGGGGCAGAGAGAGAGCCACAATACCATTAATGCGTCTGAGAATGGATGGATGGCAGCAGAGTAATAAAAATGATTCAGAGGGGTAAATTGGTAATCATAAATAAAACAAAATCAAACCAAAAACCAAATCAAAACCAAACTAAAAACCAAATTGTGCCAAAAATCTACTATCTGAAGGCACCCTAAGATTGAACATTATGGTAATCGACCCAACAACAAGTGGAAAGCCCACCCATTTTCACACACTCATCATCATCAAGAAGTGCGAGGTAACTGAAAACACGGATCTTTAACCGTGTATGGTTCTTCCCCCAACAAAACAACTGGGCCCCACCCGATTTTGTCCAATCCAATCCAATTCCACCGTCACTCGCTCATTCACTCACAGAGCCGTCTCCTCTCTCTGTCCGCGTTCTCACTCGCTTTCACTTTGCCAGCCACTTCCCATTACCCAATACTTAAAACCTTCTTCCATTTCCTTTCTCTCTCCTGATTCTGTCCAGTAAACTCCGACCGACAAGACTCCACTTCCCGGCGATTTGCCCCCGTCAAAATGGCGATCGCGACGAGCTTTCGAAGCTCTCGCGCCTCTCTCAACAGCGGCCACGTCACCGGCGCATCCCTTTCACGGCATCCGGCAGCAGCATTCACCTTCAAGCTCTTCGCCTCCGCTCTCTCCCTCGCCGTCTTCCTCTTCTTCACTCTCTCTTTCCTCTTCACCTCCTCCGCCGATAACCCCTCCGATTCCACTCGAGTAAGCTTCTCATTTACTCATTCTCCATCTTCATTTATTACTTCTCTTGATTTCTGTCATTTTTTATGTAGATTTTTTTAATAATACCGTGTTCATTCAATTTTTTGCTTCAATTAGGGCTTCTCGTACAACTCGTACGGTGTCGGATCATTTCGTCGGTCCGTACTTGCTCTAAAATCGGATCCTTTAAAGCCTAGACTTGATCAGATCCGAAAGCAAGCTGACGATCACAGATCGCTTGCTCTCGCTTACGCCTCCTACGCTCGTAAGCTCAAGCTCGAGAACTCTAAGCTCGTCAGAGTTTTCGCGGATCTCTCCCGTAATTACACAGATCTCGTTTCAAAACCTGCTTACAAAGCCTTGTTTGACTCCGATGTGAACTCCATTGACGAATCTGTGCTTCGCCTGTTTGAGAAGGAGGTTAAGGAGAGGATTAGGGTTACTAGACAGGTGATTACGGAGGCGAAGGAGTCCTTCGATAACCAGCTTAAGATTCAGAAGCTCAAGGACACAATTTTCGCTGTGAATGAGCAGCTAACTAAGGCAAAGAAGCAAGGCGCTTTTTCGAGCTTGATTGCTGCTAAATCAATACCGAAGAGCTTGCATTGTCTTACAATGAGGTTGATGGAAGAGCGGATTGCGAATCCTGAGAAGTATTCAGATGAAGGGAAGCCGGTTCCGCCTGAGATTGAAGATCCTAAGCTGTATCACTACGCCATATTTTCAGACAATGTGATAGCTGCCTCCGTTGTGGTTAATTCGGCTGTCAAGAATACTAAAGAGCCCTGGAAACATGTTTTCCACGTTGTGACAGATAAGATGAATCTCGGAGCAATGCAGGTTATGTTCAAGATGAGGGATCATAATGGAGCTCACGTAGAAGTTAAGGCAGTTGAGGATTACAAATTTCTCAACTCGTCCTACGTTCCAGTGCTTCGACAAGTTGAATCCGCTAATTTACAGAAGTTTTACTTCGAGAATAAGCTCGAGAACGCAACAAAGGATACTACTAATATGAAATTTAGGAACCCCAAGTACTTGTCTATATTGAATCACTTGAGATTCTATTTGCCAGAAATGTACCCTAAGTTGCACAGGATTTTGTTTTTAGATGATGATATCATTGTTCAAAAGGACTTGACTGGACTTTGGAAGATAGATATGGATGGGAAGGTGAATGGCGCTGTTGAGACGTGTTTTGGATCATTTCATCGATATGCACAGTACATGAACTTCTCTCACCCGTTGATCAAAGAGAGGTTCAATCCAAAGGCATGTGCTTGGGCCTATGGGATGAACTTCTTTGATTTGGATGCTTGGAGGAAGGAGAAGTGCACCGAAGAGTATCACTTCTGGCAGAATATGGTAAGATGGAGTATTAGTCGTGAGTTTTCTTTCAGCATTATGATCTTTATCATTTACTTGTCAGGGCATGAAAGATAAATTCCTGGGAATTTTCAGCTTGCTTTCAATATAACTGTGATGATTTGCTAGACAGCTAACTCTTAACCAAGAAACTAGTGTATGAGCTATGAAATAGTTATATATGCTGAAACGTTTTGTTATATTTGTTCTTACTGTTATTTTGTAAGGCATAGTTTCTGAGACTTGTTGCAAGGCTGTATTTGTGCCCCTTCTGACCTGAGATGATGATATTTTGCAGAATGAAAACCGGACTCTGTGGAAATTGGGAACATTGCCCCCAGGTTTGATCACATTTTATTCCACAACAAAGCCACTAGACAAGTCTTGGCATGTTCTAGGGCTTGGCTATAATCCAAGCATAAGCATGGATGAGATACGCAATGCTGCAGTTGTACATTTCAATGGGAATATGAAACCATGGCTCGATATTGCAATGAACCAGTTTCGCCCAATTTGGACCAAGTATGTTGACTATGAGATGGAATATGTCCAGGCCTGCAATTTTGGTCTCTAAACCAATGCTGATTGGTTGAAGGCCTTATTCTGAGGATCTGCCAATGCATGTCCTGCTGTAAGCATCTGCTTCGTGTTTCTCTTTACACGTAACTGTGGTGCTATAATCTGATGCCGAAGAAATTATGGCAATCAAAATATGGCATTCTGCTTTGCTATAGTGGTTTAGAAATGTGTTTTTGAAATGTTCATAGTAATACAATTTAATTTTCTTAGTTTACTACTCATTAATTATTTAGAACTTGATGGGATGGAAAGCATCTTGTCTGAATATTTATATACTGAATCATAGCTCTTCGACTGCTTTCTCTCATTAATATCATAGTGCTAGATGTCTTTGCTCTTTGATTGAGTATACCGTTTATGTATGATACACTTGTTGCTCGGTAAATCTGATCCTTTAAACAAAGGGAATTGTCTACATTGCACACAATAAAGTGGAGGGATATTATTTCTTGCCTATTCGACTAGACTCTTGTTAACACATTTATCAAAGAATTATTATGTACTAATCCTTGTGTTCCAAAATAACTCTCATTTTGACTTGGCAAATAGTATTAGGATACCCATTTGACTAAAAAAAGACAGGAATTGTGGACTCGAAGTGCTTGTCCGTGTTTTCAAGGAAAACTTGTGGGTATGAATCATCAGATTTGCTCCAAATTGCAAGCCTTTCAAAGGGAACACTATTCTGTAGCACCTAAAAGGGAATAGTGGACACATTGTGGAGTGGAGGGAGTACCATTTTATTCTTATATCAAACTGAAAATTGCTAACTGATATATATAGATACGCTTTGATGTTTATTGATGGCGTGTAGAGTTTAACCGGACTACTTTCCACCTTTCCTAAAAAAAATCCTTCAATTTGTTGAATCATTTGGAGTGAGTGACAAATCATATTTAGCCAATTGGATGGTGTTTTTATATTGGATTTATCTTAACCTCATCATCGACCCAACTACAACACCTGTAGCAAACCCAGCTGACCACTGTCACCCTCTCGTCAACCTTCCGTCCGCTTGCCTGAACATTTTGCTCTCATTCTCTCTGTGGCATGTTTTCACTTAAATAGGTTAGGCGAGGACTCTTAGAAATACAGAGCATAGATAAGTGGGTTATGAGGATTTGCCATTATGAGTGGATCTACCAATACCGAGTGGGTGATAATGGCGCAGGAGGAGGATAAAGTTGGTGAAGCTTAGTACTCCCATTGCTGTTTTCTTCTTCTCGCTTTAGTCTTTACCATATCAAGGTGTTCTTGAATGTCAAGTTTGTGTCTCCACTCTCCTGCATTTGATGTGCGGGAGAAAGAGGGTGGTGGAAGGTTCGAGACAGCCTGGGCGGAAGAGGCAGAGGAAGGATTAAATAGCATCAAGTTCTTTTCAGTAAATTGGTTTTAATCCGTTTAATGCTTACTTTCCTTTTATTTGAGGGTCAATGCTAATTGTTGTTCTGGCTTAGAGGAAACCTCTTCGTAGATGTGTCGCTCTTCACGTCAAAATAGTTGCTGGCTAAACATGGAAGTGTGTATTTACTTTTAACTTTGGGATGTGACCCCAGTGGAAAGATACAATTACAAAACAAGATCGGATAACTAACCAAATCTTTTGTAAATGGAGGTCCTGTTTTTACCACTTCTTATATATTGATATTGATCCGTAATTGGGACTGAGGCTGAATTGAGTTTTTTCCGTTTAAAAGATGACGTCTTCAGACTATCATGAGCTATCTAATGCTCTTTGAAGCTACCTATTCAACTTCCGTTTAACATGACATGAATTTCACGTCTCGAAAATGCAACTACCATATCTTAGCGGCACAAAGAAATAGAACCTGTAGTTAGGACGCCCTTACAGTTTCATGTCACGTATGTAAGTCAAGGATGAAAGAAGCAGATCGACAAAAAATGACACATTTTCATTCAACTCAATTGAGATGACAAAACCAGCGCCATTGAAAAGGCACCAAACAAGTAATCTTGCAACAGATAATTAAAAAGAATAGAGAACAGAAGCCGGTTGAAAAGTAATTATAGATTGCAGCACGCTAGATTAGATCAAAGTCACAAAATTTAGCCATTGACAACGTGTCCCAAAACAGTTTCACAATTTTCTCATCTTTCTCTTAGGTTGTAGAATTTCTACATGAGCTTTCCTACCAAAATCCAAGAAAAGAGCAGATCCCTTAGTGTGGAGCAATGCTGCTCAAAAATATTTTACCGAATACAAAACCTCACATGGAATAAATCTACCAAGCGGGTGATGTACCACTATAACTACACAACAATGCCGCTAAAATCAATTTCTACTCCGCCTACCATCACCCCACAGAAAAGAAGCGCAATAAAAAAGGAAAAAAGACATACTAAAAAAATCAGCAACCCATCCACAGGGATAAGCTGATTACCCTCTCCTACTTCATCCACTAAACTTTAGAATGAAAGAACCTATAAAATAACTTACTCACGTTCAGATCTTGCTCAAGCTGTGGCGGGTACCCTTGGTGCCATATTTTTCGTAGTTCCGTTGACAGCCATGCCACGGTTCACACGACCGCCATTGCTGTCCACCCGCTGATATCCATCCGCTCCACGATTTGATGATCCTCCCCGATTGCCAACTCTAGTACCAAATTCTGTTCTGTTGCCACCAAAATCCCCACCCCGGCCATAGCCTCTGCCACCACCGTAGTTCCCACGTCCCCTAACTCCATCATTCCGGAACCCAGGTCCTCTTCCCATTGGAAATCTTACTCGGTTCCCTGCCCATTGAAAAGTCAGTTCTAATCAAAGCACACGCACACACATATATCACAAATCTCAAGATTAATCACCTGAATAAGTTTTAAACCGGCCTACCATAAATTAAGATACCAATCACACAATCAAATTGCTTTTTATACAGCGTAGCTGTGGCATAATTACTCATCAGACCACAATAAGTCAATTTTAAAAGAAATAGCAAGGCATTCTAACATGTCCTTTTGCTAATTCCCATAGAGTAAATTACAATAGAATTTTTCCTTTTCATATATTGTCATCCCCTACGCGCTCTAGGTCGTAATAAACTTTCAAAATCAATTTATTATCTTAAAAGATAAATTACGGGATCCAACTTACCTCTTGAGGTAGACCGCTTCTCTTCAACAACGGCATTGCGTCCATTAATTGTAACTGGTGAAGCCTGAAAAATCAAATGGAATTTAAATGAAATATAATACTAATATGCAAGAAAATTATGTGATATACAGTAATGAAGTTCAGCTAACAGCAACTAACCATGTTAAATCTTTAAACCAAAGAGATAATATATCATACAAACAAAGAAATATGTTATATATAATATCCTTCCCTCACCGTATGACTTAAAATGGAAAGTGGATCTTTAACTGTATCCAACTAAATGCATACAAAGTTTCAACCATTTGGAGCACATGAAAAACACTAATTACTTGATTACAGAGGTGCGTTATACTTGCTTTCCAATAAATAGTTCTACATCATGTTTATTCCAGAAGCATCGATCAGTATACCAGGTATAGTAAATGAGGTAGCGGAAGTGGATCACAACAAAAAAAATATACTGTGAAGCAACTAGTCTTGAAAAAGTAAAAGTTGGTAAATAGTCATACATTCAAATGGGTAAATCTAAGCCATCAAGAACACATGAATTACTCAATTGTGAGGTATAGGGTGATTCGGAATTGGGGCACAAGAAGAGTATTAGGTTTAGTCGGATGTGCTGTTACTGGATGGTAGGGCAGTCAACCTTCTTGGTTTTGGTGATCAATCCGGTCAGCTATAGCTCGATTAAATGATTTTGATCATGAGCAGAATTGCAAAAGCAACAATCAAAGTGTTTAATCCACAAAAAGTACAAATATAATAGAGGCTGCAAGATTGAGGTGGTCATGTAGACGTGTCAAGAGATTGAAGTACCTTTAGAACTACTCCCTCCAGTGACCCAGTCCACCCAAATAGTCTTACTTTCCTACCGGACATGTTCCACCTCCACCTTATAAGTCATTTGAATGAGTAAGCTAACAAATTTAATGATGTTCCAATTTCGGCTTTGTATATTTGAAAAAACTAGTTCTCATCCTTAACGCTATGGGTCTCCACTCAAAAACAAAAATATCAAAATATAGACTTTAGCAAGAAACAGAAATAGAAGTGTTAATGGAGTTGAGAGACAACCTTCCTGACCCAAAAAAGAACAAAAAAAACGTTCCTAACCTGGATTTAGGCAATAGGTAGGACATGGCAAGGAGGGAGTTAAGCAAAATTTGTTGAGTATTTCATTAGTAATTTAATGTTCACTTTTTAAATGAAAAGTGGACTTGTTGTGTTCTTAGAAAAATGAAGAGAAAAAAAAAATCGCAAGTCTCTACAAGTGTGATATTGTTGGTTAGTGTGGATAGGGATTCGCATTGAATTGTGTAAGGTGATTGTGAAAGGCATTCATGTTAATAGGAAATTTAAAGGGACACTCCAACAAGCAATGGCTCATGCAATTTTTAAACAAAAGCAATTTATTGGCTCTCTCGTTATGACCTCAGGGTTGACAGGCAAGAGGAATCGCTAATCACCGTAATGGTAATTGAACCAACTTATAGCCCAAAGTGCATGTCAGTACTGGGAAAGGACAAATATGAAATACTCACAAAGGGATAAAAATTAATGAGTAAATATAGTTGTTAGCATCTTGTACAAGTATAGAGTAAGCAAGGATATCCAAACAACGAAAATTACCTCAATTGCTTTTTGTACAGCTTCAGGTGCCTCGAATTCAACGAAACCAAAAGTAAAACCCTGTTGCTGGTATATGAGTATCATGAAAGTCAACAAACAAAAACATAAACAAGAACCACCCCAAAGAAAAGTGGATACATACTCTGTTGCTTCTAACTTGAATGCCACCAGTCTTAATAGGTCCATACTTCTTGAATTCTTCCTCGAGCAAGGCCGGAGTAGCATTCATGGGCAGGCCTTTAATGTAGATAGAGTAACTGTCTGCTGTCCAAACAATAACAAATATGCAAGTTGGATGACTACACAAATACATAAGACAAGTAGCAAAAATAATCACTGAATGAAGAACATACCTCACCAACAAACATTCATTTAGCGGGAAAGAAAGATATTCACTTGGTGGTGAAAAATAAAACACCCAAAAGCAGAAACAACACATGAAGTATAAGGTAACAGTACCTTCTTCCTCTTGATTGTTGCCGGTGTCAACAACTTCTGAACCGGAAACTGCAGCATCTACAGCAGAGGCTGTAGGTGGAGCAACGTTCAGCTGACGCTCTTGAGTCCTTGGTTGGGTTTTTCGCGCAACAGATACTGGAGATGAGAAAGGCACATCACTCTGCTTCAGATCCATCACCTGGAAACAAAAACCATCATGAAATGCAAGCAGCTAGAACAACATACTTCAGCGTTTTGACCACTTCTTGTTCCAACTTGTACAAAATTAGGCATGAACCATAAAAAAACAATGTGATTATACATGCACAAATTGGAGCATTATTCGAGTGCATGTCACACAAACGTCGTTCAACCATGCTGCATCTTAACTGAAAAACAAAAAGAAAAACTCAATACTAAGCACACCAGCTCCAATCAAACTCACAATGGAGGCAAACGTTTTCTTTGGAGTATCTTCAGGTTTGGTTGTAGATTCGGTAACCACTGGTGAAGCAACTTGAACGTCGTTTATAACCTCTGGCACAGACAGTTCCTCTTCCACGACAGATACTTCACCATCCTCAGATGCGTTGACAAATTCTTCCTCATTGACTTCCTCCACCAACACAGGTTCTTGCTCAGAAATATGATTATCCAGCACTGGAGCAGTTTCTGTGGCTGCAGGTGAAGAGAAAGGAGAATTCAGATGAGTCATTCACATAAAAAGAGAGACAAAAACCAAACTCTAGTAGTTATCTGCACCTTGCTCGGGAGTTAAAGGGGCCTTCACATCCTCATCTGCATCCTGATTTCCTCCTTGATGAGTAGTGGCATTCTCCATGTACCGGAAAATATCATTCAGCACAAAGTACCCCTTGTCCTGGGGTGCAAGGAAGAAACACTGTGTAAAGTTCCGCAAAATGTTGTCCTTTCCAGTCAGATACCCAGTCACAAGAACATTAACTCCACCATTTAAGGACTCTTGGGCATCAACAGATTTGATCTCTGCCTTGAAGTCACCGTAGTTAAGTGCCAGTATCTTAACATTGATTGCCTGTACATAGGTGGACCAAGGAAAAATGCAACATATAGAGAATCCGATCAGCATCGGAATATAACATACTTGATCTCTATCAACACAATTAGAGTAAATATGCGTAGACCAAAATTATCCCCCCCGATATTGACTCTCTAACTGCTCCGTCAAGGTGCTATTACTCGTGCACTACCAGACTTAATAGTGGTGCTCACTAAGTACCTACCATAACTTGACAGGTCGAATCAACATTCATTACCTTTTTTAGAAGGGTATGTATGAAACAGGCTCACAATTCCCAACAAACAAATACAGGGGAGAAAAGCAAGATTTGAAAAGGCTCCTAACCCAAGTCCTTACTCCATGGGATCATTATTTACTCTACCTAAATATACCCCATATTTATGTGGGCATATACTGTTGATAAAACCCAAAAACTGAAAAAGGTATACATCTTTAACCATCAAAATAAACAAATGGAACACTACAGACAACCTAGTTTACTGCAACACATTCCCATTGAGCTGAGTTTAACTTTAACATTAAATTGCAAGTACCCACCACTAGTAAATTCAAAGAAACACTTGATTATTAACATCAATGTACTTGTTACCATGTCTTTCAGCAACCTACACTTATAAGAATCCTGAATTCCCTGCTTCAATCTTAATACCACTTCATGCTTAAAATAGATAAGATACCAAACCATATATAAAACAAGCATATGTACATATACATGTATTGTGCACATGTAGATAGATACTGAACAACAGACTGATATAGAGAGCAACCGTACATCCATGGTGGTAGTGGTGCCCATGGTACCATCATCCTCAGGGCGACCAAGCTTACTGACATCCTGATAAAAGCGATGAACTAAGCCGGGCGACTGGTGAAGTATATGGTAATACTGCTGCACGAAAGCATTCCCCACCTACACAACAATTAATTACATCTCAAAAATCAATAAACATATATATGCACATCGAAAACAAATACTCCTCTGTCCCTAAATGAATTTCCAGTTCTGAATTTTTTTGGTCTCCAGTATGACTTTGACCAAATTTTCAGGAGAATTGACTTGTTGATAAATTATAAAACTTGGCGTTGATAGGTTACAAACTATTCTTACTACGATTAAAATTTTCGAATCTAACACACAGTAAATATAACGTTAAAACAATAATTTCAAATCTCAATAATGTAGGCTGAGTTATCAAAAAAGAAAAAGGACACTCATTTATGGCAACAACAAAAGGTAAAAAAAAATTCGAGTACATACAACTTGAGCAGAAACCGGTTGCTGCTGAGCCGCCTCTGCCGCCATTACAGATCGATGTTTCAAAAACCCTATCCAAACACTCTTTGAACTAAGTTAATAAACCTCAACGAACAGTTTTACTGTGAACGAGTTACAAGAAGAGAACAAGCAAAGAGTAAAACGTGAGGAGAATCACAAAGTGAGCTGATCTAATCGGAGGAAGAGAATCTATACCTGGAAATTGACGGGATCGGAGATGCGGCGTTCGAGCAGAGAGAGAGGTGAGCGGTTTTCTCTCTCTACTCCCGGTGAGGGTGGGGGATGTAGCTTAGCTAGGGTTTGAAGCTGGTGGGATCTCGGAGAGGTGCGCGCGGGGAGGACAGAGAGAGAGCGAAAGTATGGGAAGGGTTTTGTCAGGGGATTTATATTATTTATTATAGAGAGTGGAGTTTGTTGTTAATAAAAGGTCTTGTTATTATTTGGTGTTAAAAGCTACTAATAATTATTGAATACTACTACTACTTTAGCCTTTAAATTCCTCCCATTGTTATTATTTGATTTTTGCTAGCAAGTGTTTATGATTACATACGAGTAATTTTTGTTAGGTGTTAAATCAGAAGTTTAATTTATAATTACTTTTTATTTTATTTTATAATAATTATAATGAAAGTGTATGAGAGAGATAAAAAAAAATTGTGAAACTTATTAAAAATTTATAATAAAAAATTATATAAAATTAGACTTGTGGTCCAGATATTAATTAAATATATTATTTAAAATTTTGGAGAATATAAAAAAATTGATGTAATGCAAAAACAAATTAGATAAAATGTGAAAAAATCAAAAATAATAAATAATTGGGAAGAATTCAAATTTTACAAAATTAAAAAAATATATATAAAATAGGAAGTTGTTCAGACACCTAAATGTCTCATCAACCCCCTTCCCTTACACTATAAATAATATGTGATGTAAAGGTTTATGAATTTACCACAAAATCACCTTAGGTTAATATGGTGTTAAATAATAATTTAAATTTTTTTATCACATATTATAAAAATAGCTTACAATTTAAGTATAATTTGTAAATTAAATTAAGCAATAGAAGTATAAAATTTCAAAAAAAATAACTTTCAAACGATAGACTCCTCACATTCGGAATGGAAGGTGTATCACATAAAAAAGATTTGACGAACCATAATATGTAGATATATATATATATCATTTTAAGAAGAAAAAGCAACTATTGAATATAGGTAAATTTGTACTTATTCTTTCTTAAATTAACAAGAAACGATTTTTACCGATTACATTGGATATTTACCCAATCAGGATAAGAAGAATTACCAAAAAGGATATCCTACTGATATATAAAATTCAAATTTGGGTACCATTATTTTTTTTTTCAATCGATTTTTGCAGTTTGATTTTTCATTTCATAACAGATACCGTACTTTTGTTATCTAGGATGATGTCGAAAATTTATCAATAAATATTTACGACAGTCATCCTCCCTTTTACTCTTGTAATATTCTTCTCCGTACTCCCATAACGAACACCAAACTTTCCCCCACCACCATTTTCTACCCTCTACAACCACAAAATCGATTTAAAAAAGAGAGAAATGAAACCTATTATTTCGCGCCCTCCACCATCGGCTCCCCAATCGATACATACTGCCTCCAAACGAAATCAATTCACCATCTCTCTCTCCTATAATTGATACTCTTTTGCACCGTAGACGACAGTGCACCAATAAATACTAATAAATAAATTTTATTTTAGGGTGCATTCAATAGATCTATTTTTTGAACCTTAGATTCAAAAAATCGTGTTTTTTTCGTTCATTAGGTTGATTTTCAAAAATCGTGATTTTCTTTCTCATACGTACTAATTTTATATATCCCTATACTCACCTTTATATCATATTAAACATCATATCAAATCACTATAGGAGATATATATTTACTTTTATTACCCTTTCCTCTATCGCAAGAAACCCTAATGTACTCTTATAAATATTCCTAATGTGATCAATAAAATGTGGGCTTTATTAATTTCAATATGGTATCCAGAGCAGGAAACCTTAGGGTTTTTCCGGGTTTGTCTTCCATCTAGGTCAGCAGCCGTCTTCTCCCTTCACTTCTGATCTCGTCATGGCGGCGGACTCCTCCATGTCGGTCGTCCCTCCCTAACCCCAGTGATGCTCATGCACCATTACTTTCCATTAATTCATCACATATTGTTAAATTATCCTCCACAAATTACTTATTCTGGAAGAAACATATAGAATCCTTTCTCCTTGGATAT
>JAOTQG010103482.1:0-13206 GCA_025631175.1 Iris virginica
TGAAGCTTCTACCGGTTGATTTTGATCGGAGGGAAGAAAATCGCCTTTCAATCGCCAGTGGCCGGAGAGGGAAGAAAATCGCCTTTCAATCGCCAGTGGCCGGAGAGGGAAGAAATTTTTGGGCTTATTTTGTGTTTTGGGTTTATGATAATTCAAAAAAATTACCCGGTTGCTATCCCTTTAATTTCGGGCGCGAAAATCGGAATTAACTCCATTAAAACTGCAATTATTGTGCTGTCATCGCCATTTATTGTACCCAGCAAGTGGGTCCCGTGCGTGTGGTACAGACGATTCCATATGGTCGCTTCTTGCACGGGGCAATTATCCGCTCTATATACTAATTGATTCAGTATTGAATTTAAAATAAAATTTAAACCAAGAAGCGAAAATACCATATGGAATACGATACTCCGTATAAATTGTCACATAGTAGGGACATTCCAAATATAAGACCCGGCTACCGGCGTCCCTGCAACTAAATAAAATACTCGCTTCCCTTCACTCCGACAATCACCTCCGATGGATCCACTGTCGGTGCTCCGGGAATTCACAACGCGGAACGAAGTAGACAAAATCGTCCGAGTCGGCGACGAGTACCGATTCGACTCTTCCTACGCCTTCCCCTGCTCCATGGAGACCGCCTACCGCTCCAATAAAGGCAACCTCTACACTCTCGAAACCCTAGTCCACTTCGTCAAGAACCTCCACATCAAGCACCACGATTACATCCGCACCGCCGGTCTCCAGAAGATCCCCGCCGTCACCCTCCCCGATCGCAAACCCCTCCTCGATTACCTCCTCGGCAAAATCTCCAACACCGAAGCCATCGAGTTCCTCGCCCCTCCCGATAACCCTAATTTCCCAAATTTGAACGCCTCCGTTGACGAATTTGACCTACAGAATGACAATTCGACCGTTGGGAACGCTTACGAAAACATAAACCCTATGGAGATGTTAAAATCAATTGAAAGGCCATTGAGAGATAGGGAGTCGATATTGGAGTGTAGGAATAGGGATTTCCATAGTGTTTTGATGGCGGCTACCCGGCGGGATGAGGAGAGGCAGAAATTGGAGTCTCAGCAGAGGAAGGACGGACTTGTTGCCAAGAATCGGATTGAGAGGGGGTTTGGAGGGGATGAGTCAGGGTTAGGATTTGATGGAACGCCGAAGCCTAAGCTGCATTTGAAGGGGAGCAAGATTGTTGTGCCTATTATTCTGGTGCCGAGTGCTTCACAGACTTTGATTACTATTTATAATGTGAAGGAGTTTTTGGAGGACGGGGTTTACATTCCGACCGATGTTAAGGTGAAACAGATGAAGGGGCCAAGGCCTGACTGTGTGACTGTGCAGAAGAAGTTTAGTAGGGACAGGGCCGTAATGGCTTACGAGGTTAGGGATAAGCCGAGTTCATTGAAAGCTGAAGATTGGGATCGGGTTGTGGCTGTTTTCGTATTGGGGAAGGAATGGCAGTTTAAAGATTGGCCTTTTAAAGACCATGTTGAGATCTTTAACAAAAGTAAGTGAGATCCTTGGTTTAGTATTAAATAGGAGTTCTGCATTTACATATTTAACCGGTTTGTGTGTTTAGAGTATGTAATACCTTTTTGGTTTTGTTACTTAAAGCCAATACTTAGGCTCTTTTTAAATAATTTCAGCTAGATATGAAACTTTTAGGAATTTTTTTTTTTTTGAAATTTTCGGGAAATTGGATATTTTGTTTTGTTGTTTGCTTATAATTCTTGAAAAGATTGGTATAACTGGTGGGATGATGTATAGCCTCAAATGTGTTTGCAGTTCTTGGATTTTACATGCGTTTTGAAGATGATAGTGTGGAGTCAGCAAAGATTGTAAAGCAGTGGAATGTTAAGATAATCTCGGTGAGCATACATATCCATTGTGTTGTTTGATAACCGCCATATCAATATTTCTGGTACATGTTTCTCCTTAGCCTTCTAACCAGGTTAACAACTTTATCTTTAGATAAGCAAGAACAAGCGTCACCAAGACAGAGCTGCAGCTCTTGATGTTTGGGACAGACTAGAAGAATTCATGCGGTCACGATCACACTCATGATGTAAGTATCTTTTTTAAGTAAAAGATATGTTGTTATCTACCTATTTTTGGTTTTGTATCCATTTATGGTGGATATTTTCTTGTTTGCCATTGATCCTAATACCTTTGCAAGAATTATATTTATAATGGTCAACAAAAATACGGAGAATTACGTTGGTCATATAGATGTTGTTAAGTTTGTAAATTTATTCAGATGGGACAATGCAACATATATCTGTTGCTATTATCTGAATCATATTTATTAGTATTATATATGATTCTGGTATGTTTATATTGCAATTATATATGAGGATATATATATTGATGGAATGCGTAGTTGTTTCATATATAGACACAACTAGAGCTGTGTTCTGACTCAATTTCGCTCAAAATACTCGACTCGGTCCGTATACTCAAGTCGAGTTCAAGCAAAGATTGGTACTCAATTAACGAATTAATTGAGTAAATTTGAGTATACTATACTCGAATTACTCCCGAGACTCGATATATGTATTTGCGGACATACTCGAGTCGACTTTTTCGCATAATTTACTAACTTCTATTTTATTTTGTACTTGTATATTTACAAATCACACCTAAATATTTATCATATGATATGCTTACTCAATTTGGCTCGTAATACTCGACTCATGAAACTCGACTACTCACAAAACTCTACTCAACTAAGTTCGGTTCGTGAAGTTCGACTCGAAATTTAACCGAGCTTAAATATACTCGCGAGGCTCGACTTTATTACCTGTGTCGAACTAGGGTAGGCCTGTATGGTACTCGACTCGATTCGTTTAGTACTCGACTCAACTCGATTTTTAACTACTCGTCTCGAACTCGATAAAACTCTAATTGTTTACAGCCCTGCCAACAACTCTAAATCATTTGCATGGGAAATAAATGTAGTGCACTTTGCAACTGGATCGCACGATACATACACAAGTTAGATCTTGGACAGACACTTTATAATTCAAATAGATATAAGAGTATTGAATGAATCATCTTGACGTTTTGTGGGATTAGTAGAGTTATCATGTAAATTTAGCAGCGATACATCTCTCTTAGGCATCAGTATTACCTAATTCATTAAGAGAATTTTTTTTATAAGGTGTCACCTTATATATTCATATATATAAGGTGCCCTCTTTTAACCAATCAAGGAATGACATGTAAGATTTTAGAGCTACAATAAAGGAAATTACATAAATGCGTAGCCTCGCATCTTACCTTGGTTAAAATCCCTCTCTACATTTAACAATAATTAAAAATAATTAAAGAGAAGACAAAAAAAAATATATTAGGAGGAACAGAATGGCAGAAAATTGGAAAAGGGGGCAAGAAGAATCGCGACCTTCTGTTTTTCTTCCTATCCTCCTGCGACCGCCCATCTTCGTTTCCGGCAGCAAAGGCATCATCCATGCATCTTCTGAATCGTCAAAAATTCACGACCACCATCTTAAAGGTGATCTAAAGCTTACCTTCATTGCTTCTGCAGTGCAATCAGAAACTTGCCATCCATGATCTTGTTTTGAAAAGGTCCGTGACCCCTTAGAATATGGCTGTGTATGCTCTTATTATCACCGGAGGGGTTGTCCTTAACCTTTAAAATTTCCAAGAAAACATCAATCAGGCAAATGGTACTCTTGATGAAGATGGTTCAATCATGGGGAAAACAAACGAGAAGCAAGGCAATTGGAACCATGTTCATTCCATCGCAGAGGAGCTCCTCAGAAGTCAGTAGCTTAAGAAGTTATTACCAATGCATAATCAAGTTTCATGTTTCGGAAGATAAGTAGCATGAATTACTGTCAGTTTAATTTTTTATAGATGAATTTTCAATCTTTTCACACATTGGTATTATATTCTTCTAACCTGCATCTTCATTCCATCTACACCAACCCATAAATAATCTGTGATTCGAGCAAGTTTTTTCTTGAAATAATCTTTATTTGGATCCTCTGCCGAGTAAACAAACATACGTAGTATCTGCCCCAGTCAAAAGCCACATTTTAGGTAAATTTCATTTTGATGTTGCCGTCGGAGAAGATGGGCGGTTGCCGGAGGAGAGGGAGAAAAACATATGATCGCCGTTCTTCTTACCCCCTTTTCCAATTTTCTGCCGTTCTGTTCCTCCTATTTTTCTTTTTTTTTCCCTTTTTAATTATTGTTAATTGTATTGAGGGATTTTAACCAAGGTAAGATGTGAGGCTAAGCATTTATGTGATTTCCTTGATTGTAGCTCTAAAATCTTACATGTCATTCCTTATATATGACTACATAAGGTGACACCTTATAAATTTTTTTCTCATTACACAAAATTATAAGAAATACTGATAATCATTCTCTGGATGGTCAACATACCAGGTGATATGGTGTTATATATTTGACGTATGTGCTTTAGTATGAAGCATCTTTAGTTTCTTGAAACTAAATTTAAATATCCTTATCTATCTTATGATACACAAATGTATATCCCTGTATCTTTTATGAAAACGGGATTTTGTTGCGCTGTACCTATTACCAATTCGGTAACTATGATATACTATTAGATTTCCCAAAGAGGGGGTACCTTTTATGCAATTGGCTATCTATATAGATAGATGTGTGTGTGTGTGTGTGTGTGTGTGTGTGTGTGATTTAGTCAATCGTACAAAAATAGCCCGCAAATTAATATGAAAGAAAAAGATAAAATTGCCCTTGACAAAGCAAAGTTCACTTTGGGAACTAAATTTCTATTAACCCCCTATCACGGACAAGGTTGGACATAATTAAGTTGACTGAGACCTGTGTATTGTTTTAATTTACGTTAGCCAACAATTACTCCGCTTTTGGCTGGTGACAGTTGCACCTTTTGACATTTTCACATTGTAGGATCGCTGTATTGGTGTGCTGAAGAGGATGCTTTAGAAATTTTATTTGATAATGTCCTATTTCTGTTAGTTGACGGTGCCATAAGGCCGCTGAATGCAGATTTGGTTTCTGGAATGTTAGGAAATGAAATAGGAGGATGATTCAGTATAGGTTCTCTCTGAGATCTGTTTATGAACTTTTCTAACTCAGGAGTCAGGTCAATCATTTGAATAGTTATTTTTGAATAGTTATTTGTTTTTGTACTAATGAAAAAAAAAGAAGTTATTTTTTCTGAGAAAGTACTTGCATTTCCTAGTTCGAAAATGAATTCCGAAAAGTTTCACAGGTACTTTAACACAACTGGGCATGATATTTTTTGCTTGCGGGAACACACAGTAAGCTGCCTGAACAGTTGACCAAAGAAAAGTACACACACAAGTAGTAATGAGCACTTAGGTTAGTAGAGCACACAAATAGGATAGGAGTAATCTTTAATGTGGTATTGGAAATGTTCTTGGTTTTATACCTGAAAACTTCCTGTGATTGGAGAAATAAGATAGTTTGATGTTGCTTGATGCAGTAGAGCAAAATTACATGGGCTTATATAGGAGTTTGGGATGTAAAGAGTCAAATCAACCTATATATACAATCCCTTTGAATCTAAGTGGCCAATCTACAAAGACAGTGTGACACACTTTCCCTAAAGCAAGTGAGAGAGAGAGAAAAAAAAATTAACCTAATTAAATCACTTACACTCTCCCTCCCGTCTCTCTCTCACTCTCGCCTCCTCTCCCTCTCCCGTCGCCCCCCCTCCCGCCGCTCCATCCCTCTCCTTCCACCACTCCCTCCTCCTCCTGCCGCTTCATCCCACCAATCCATCGCCGTCTACTCCTCCCTCTTACACTACCACTGCAAATCAAAGAGAAGGAAGGGAGAAGGGGGCGGCGGTGGCTATGCTACTTTCATGGAGGTTGGGTTGGGTGAAGGGGGCGTTTCGCAGTTCCCTCTCCGGAACATTTCATCCTTCCGCTCTACTCCGTCGCCGCTCCCTCCGCACCTCACGTCCTTTCCCCACGCCTCTCCTTCCGCAGCCCAAGGTCCTAATCATTTCAAAAAAAATAATTATGCTTCTCTAGGTTTATTTGATCATTTAATTCAATTACTCATCTGGTGTGATATGAATGTTCATTTGGCACCGTTATTTAAGTATTCATTACATAAATCACGATAGTTCATTTTGTGTGATATTGGTCATCGAGGTTCTTTTATTTCAAAAACTCATTTGGTGTGATATAAATGTTCATTTCGCAACTGAAGCTACATTTGATCATTGAGGTTCATATTTTTCAATGACTCATCTGCTGTGATATGAATATTCATTTCGAGGGAGATAAATGTTCATTTTGCTACTGAAGTTACAGTTTAGTGTAATGTGAATGTTCATTTCGTAAGTTGTTAATATTGATTCGTTTAGTGCTTAATGTTCATTTACTTATCCATTTTTGGTATTCAAATTTGAATTCCTGTTAATTTTTGGAAATTAGGTTATGAATGAGTTAATTTAGGCATTAATTATGGGATTTAAATTAATTTGATTTTTTTAATTAATTAAAGAAATTAAAGAAAATTTGTTAATTTTAGGGATTAATTGATGAGAGGGGGGGGGGGAGTGGAAGAGTGAGCACGTTCTATGTTGCTCCTTGCTAAGAGCACCCTCCATATACCAACTGCCTCTACAGAGTAGGAGAATTGAACAAATGGTTAGTTATCCGCGTCATTGCTCATGTAAAAACCTATTAGACCTCTTAATCTAAGTGTGCAACTCTCTGAAACATGTTCTGATTCTTTTGAAGCTTGGACTCTTTAATTTTCATTGATGCCTACTGGTTTATTGTGTGGAGAAATTTGGGGTCTCCTCATCCCCTTGTAGGTTTGGTGTTGGTTGATATAAGGCGGTATTTGCTTCTTAAATAAATGTGTATTGTTTGTTAGAGAATATATGACGCAATGTAGATTTTTCTTAGCGTAAAATCTGTCACCTTTCCTCATACTGTGCAAAATAAATTTCTACTAGGTGTTTAGAGGGTGTCCATGATGAGGAGTTCAATGGCTTGCATAATTCAGTCATGGAGCAACATTCAAGTTAGTAATTTGTTGCTGTACTTAATTATCATTAAAAGTAGATTAATTCACACCTGATATAAGATTACTGAACAATGGTTAGTTCTTTTGCTTGTCTGCCAGTTGCTGGAAAGAAACTTTGGCTCAGTTGACAATGCCCTTTAGAAGTAATATAAACATGGCCTTGAGCAATTAAAGACATCATGCAATGTGGACGGATTGACAATTTGGAGAATTTCTCCTTGATTTTCATGTTGTAGGATATTTTTTTTTCCCTTCTTTCCTTTTTACTTTTTTTCTTCTGTTTTTTGGTGGGGGTTTGGGGCAGAGGGGAACATCAATGCAACATTTTGGAATTTATATTTGATTTTGTTACGTTTAGATTCTGTACAAATTTGTGACTGAAGTTTTGTTCTGTGCTTTCTGTAAATATGATATTGGTAGTTGCTTACTAATTTTGTTAGTGATATTTTATTTCTCTTATTGGCATCCTTTTTCCTCTCATCATCTTCCACTCTGGTAGCAATCCTATTTAGTTGAAACCTGAAGGATTTACATATTGTTCTTTAGCTTTTTATTCTATTGTGGTCTCCGCTTATTATTTCTCTTGTACTTCACAATTATATACATAAAACATTTGAGTTTGATCTATAGAATCTTTGTTGGTTCTAAAAAAAGAAAGAAGAAAATACCCCCTCTGTTCGTCCTGTTTAAACATTTGGGTTGGAATGTACTAATTCCCGTAGAAGCCCTCAAGTATGTGGCCTGTTTACAAGTTGCAAAAGGCAAGGCTAATATGATTAAATGGGATGACCTAAAAGAGAAATGTTCCTCTTCAATTGGGACACCTCAAAAATGAGGTGTCCCTCTTAAAGTGAGAGAGAGTGAGTAATAAACAAAACAAAACAAACATTACAAAAACAAACAGAAAAGAAAAGAAAAAAGAAGACGAAGAAGGTGTATTCTTGTATTAATTGTAATTGGGTCTCATATGTTATACAAACCATGCATATAGAAAAATAATGTGTCTATTAAACAACACCCTGAATTATATCATCAATGTGGTGTATTCCATTCCCCAAAAAATATCTGGGCATATGCACAGAATGTTAGTGAATATGCTGACAGAAGAAAAACCCAGACCATGGCCAAAGGAAAAGCTCAAAACATGGTTGGCTACACATGATGTGAAAGAGAACGAAAGACAACAGGACTGCCAATCTGGAGGAGCTTGCATCTATGAACCGGCATCTTCTGAAGGCATGTATTTGATCCACGTTCTGAAGGTGCATGTAATTGACCTTGTTGTCTCTTAGGAGAGTTTCATTGCGAAACAGCCTTTAAGTTGAGACAGAGCGAGTAGCTTCAGAAATCAGTTGATACATTTGTGCATGATTGCTTCTCCTTCTGGCTGCATTTAGCCCAATGATGTGGAAAGTAATGCAGCTCGACTTGGAAAAGAAGAATTTTACAATTACATTGGCTGATGAGTGGTGTCTGAACTCTGCAAGCATTCGGTAAGGCTGTACCTTGTGTTTGGTTGATATTAAGGCCCGGGACAAGCCACCACCATTGCGGACCCCACACATCTACACGAGCTGTGGCTCTGACCAAAAAGCTGCAGCTCGAGGACGATGAGTTCCCAGTAATGTAGTTGAGGCATGGCGACATACTTATGACCATGTTCCTACTACACAAAGTTTGACTCATGGTTCATGTCCAGAATATGCTGATCATTATAATCAAGAATAGGCGTGTCCCATTATTTTGGTGCACCATTGAAGATGTTCCTGATTTTGGATCTAGGAAACGCTGGTGAGAGATTCTGAGTAAGCTAGTTTGAGTTTGCTTGTTGGAGGAGAGAAAGCTTGATTAATTAAATGGGAGCTTGGAGGGTAAGAGTCAAATGAGAAGCAAGAGGGCTAATGATTGGTTAACAACCTCCTATTACTGTGGAGCTCTTTGTGTATTCGCGGCTTAGATTTGAAGAGTTTGTCAGGTTCATTGGGAATAAACAAATCATAAAAATGACTGGATGCAACCTACTTCTCTTGGTTTTCAAAATGCGATTTCAGGAACTCCTGAAGTTATGTTTTCTTGGCTGCTGCTTGTTTAGAAGCTCCATTTCTCTGGAGTAGAAAAAGAAACAAAGAACAGAAGGAACTTCTGAAGCTTGGAAGGATAACATGATTACATGACTCCTACCTCAGTTAAAGTTTACTGGGATTCATTAAGCGGTGTTATTGCCAGTTTGGAGCATGTGTAATGAGATTTGGATCTGAATTCGTTTAGTGGGGTCACTGGGAAATATACTCCAACTTGGCCAAGGAATGGCTATCAACCTTGTGTTGGTGGTATAGCAACCATATGCGTATGGGGTCAAATTTATTATTGAAATCTTTACTACTTCGTCCATCCAAAAATTAGCCTTTTTGGTTCTTAAACAAGAGCAAAAAGGAATACACACTCTAGAGTTTAGACTTTAGACACAGCTAGTAGTGTGGTTTTACTCCTTTCAAGCTAGTCTTGACCCTCATGCTTGGAAAAAATTGCAGTGTTCCCAGGAAAAAAAAAATTAGTGCTCAAAATAATGCAAACCTCACACTCTTGTTGCGTGATTCATCTTGTAGTTCACAATAAACAAAATTATCATCTCACTTCATCGAAACAGAATATCTTCAAATATACAGAACCATACATATATAGACTGGTGAATGTAGCTCAAAGAATAAGCAAATTGCTATACCAATGTGTAGCCAAGCCACAGAAACTTATAGATTCCTGGTGCAAAACCCAGATGAAAAAGAAGGGATAAAAGTGCAAATAGAGTAAATGAATTGGCTGGCTGACAGAAGGAAAAGCTCAAAACATAGAGGTCAAAGCACTTGATGCAAAGAGAAGGAAGAAGAGCAGTGGGACTGCCAATTTGGTAGATCCTGCATCCGATGGTGAATTGCTATCTGTTGAAGGCACTCTGGTAGTTCCACCTCCTGCTGACGAGCCTGGTGTCCCTGAACCAGAAGGAGAGCTTCCGGGTGAAGCAGCTGTTGAGATAGAGCAGAGTTAGTTGCCAAATACAAAGACACTCTTATCACCTTTATTTCATCGTTTTATGTCTCCATCTAGCCCAAATTTTGTTCATGGCATTTAGTTTCTACTTGGGAGAGATGAATTCTTACCGTTGCATTGACTGAGGGGTGGTGTCTGAACCCTGCAAGCGCCAGGTAAGGCAGCAGCTTGAGTTTGGTTGATGTTAAGCCCCAAGGAAGATCCGCCACCATTAAGGGCTTCACACAAGCACTGTGGCTGTGTCCTGACGACGCTGGCAAGCTGTGTACAACATCCCGAGGTTGGCATGGAGGAATTCCCCGTAATGTAGTTGAGGCACGGTGACAAGCTTATGATCACATTTGTACAAGCCGAAGATTGTGCTTCAGCTCCTGCCCAGAGAATGGTGATCACCACCATCAAGAACAAGCATGCCCCATTTCTCTGATGTGCCATAGCTAAACTGATGTTCTTGATTTGGTAAGAGAGAGAGGGAGAGATGAGTAAGGTAGGGTTGATTTTGCTTGGTGGAGGAAAAAAGAGAGTTTGATGGCAGCTTATATAGGGAGCTTGAGAAGTAAAAGAGTCTGATCAAAGGGAGGCTGTGGCAGGTTAACAACTTCTCCAACTATGTGAAGGTGTTTGTAGATTAGACACCTAGATTTAGGGTTTGTATATAGCCTGTTAAGAAATAAACAAAAGGTTAGTTAAATTGGTCACCTACTCATATAAAAATAACAGACTGCAACCTAATTCTTTTCAAGTGTTCAAATTTGTGCACAACTTATTCACTCCCTCTGATGATGATGATGATGATGACTGGAAATTAATACTGAATTAATGTTTTACTCCATATGTTGAGTTGGACTTGTGAAAGAATCGCATGACACGTGCTTTGCTTTGCCTTGCCTTGCCTACGGGATGGATGGATGCACTGCCAATTGGAGCCATCCAGGCGCATATTTCAGGTAATGTTGTTAGAGTAAATCCAACATCTACTTTTGGCCGATTGTCCAAACGCCTAAAAAGTCCAAATCTAGGCGAACCGAAGCTTTAAAATACTCTTGATTATTGCTGGCAACGGCCTTGGACTTCTCTCTTGGCAACTTCCTCAAAGAAGATAGAGAGCAACCAGAACCAAGAGCTTGTTAGGCCTGAGATACGAAACCCCAACTACGTATGCTCAATCCCGACCCCCCCGACTTATCCAAAGATCACACGTCTGTTCCATAAAAGATTTTATTGAGATTTGGAGCGCTGGGACTTAGCCAGGCTCCCTAAACAGCCAATCATGTCAATTGTGCAAACCGTCTCAATTTCTCCCTTCTTTTCCTTGGAATTAAAGTAGAAGGAAAAGGACAACTCTTTTCATGATTGGGATGTAAAATTTTGGAGGAGGAATGGAAAGAACTAAAGATATTTATTAATCCTACTATAAGTGTATGTTTAACATTTTATTTTATGTTAAAAGGAGTATGAACATATAAATTTTATTATTAAAGGTATTATAATATTTGTATTTCAAGATATTTTTTACAAATTGGTAGATTTTTAATGTTCTTATTTCAATCTCTTTGTAGTTTGCTCACAGACAACGTAATATTATTTTAAGTAAACATGTGAATAGAATAATACTGTGTTCATCTTCTTTCTTCTTCTTCTTCTTCTTCTTTTTTTCTTCTTTTCTTTTGAACTATTTCTGTTATTTTCATTTTTTGTGTAGGGTTTGTTCTTTCTTCGACAGACCCTGAAAAAATTAAAAAATAGTAAGGAAAAATGATTCAATTCCTTTATCAGAAGCTCAGTATCCAGTTTGAAACCAATTGATTTGAAACCTTCCTATTTAGTAATTAAGCTTACACAAACAAAAACAGAAGAGAGATCATTTAAGGTGCATAGCTATAGCGCTAGATATACCAGTAATCTTCCTACTACATACTCCTACATACATACATACAATACCATGATCAATTGTACGATCCACGGGCGGGCGGTATATAGGTAGGTACGTAACTAGCAAGCTTAATTAGCTCGTGAATCAATGTTGCGACGACGAGGCAGCCGCCTGTGGGGATGGGGTGAAGGGGCAACCAGGGAAAGGTGGACAAATAGCAGCCTCATAGAATTCACAAATGCATCTCCAGTCCCGGCCTTTTGCAACTTTCTCACACCGGCTCTTCATTAGACTTCTCTCACCAATAGTACGTCCTGCTTTGAAACAAGGCATACACGTATAAAAGCAAACTTTTTCGCTCGGGCAGCCACCAGGTCGAAATGTTACCCTGCAGTTTTCATGTTCCGTTGCGGCCAGCTCCTCCTTCAATGTTACTACTGATTTCATGTCCTCATCATGGTCTCCGGTCGCAGCTGCATCCATCCATGTGCACAGTCAGGTCGACAAGATATGTCATTAAAAGATCTCTACTAATTATTCAAATTCAAACTGAAATTCATGTATCTATATTATTTATTCATATGTATATATACATATAAGGACAAATGAACATGCATGTAGGGCACAAATTGAATATGGATGATCAGATCTTACCAATTAGCACGATCCTTTGGTGCACCATGCACGCCTGGAGGAGAGTCAGGAGAAAAAGCAAGGAAGCGCAGAACTTGGGCGCCATCGATCGGTACGATCGTCTTTTTGATACTACAAGCTAGTAAGGACGAATGTGTGCTTTGCTTGTAGTGCTTTGACTTTTTGGTTGTGAAGCTTCGTTGCCTCGTTGTAATGCACCGTACATCTATAGTAGCTCAATACAAGCACACATATATATGTAATATGTGTATACTGCAGGCGATGCAACGACGACATCGATATCATCGTTTGGCATTTCTGGTTGAGAACTTCCTCAAAACACAAAAAAAATAAAGATAAAAACAATTGCTTGGTACGTACGTACGTACGTACGTACGTAGTATCAATTAGAGGTCAACTCTTCCCACAATGCGCTTTGCGAGGGCAAAATCTGATGAGCATCTAGGCTTTCGGTGTATTAGGAGCGTCCAATGCACATAAATGCTATAATTTATGCACATAATGTGATATAAAATGCACATAATAATTATGATCATACTAATGATATAACTTATGTGCATTTTATATTTATGTTATGT